>JAJJWW010009276.1:0-50872 GCA_023531295.1 Papaver armeniacum
GGGAAACATATTTTCTTTCAAAATTAACTCTATGACGCCATCCATCATGCACTGTTTGAGATATTCTAAAAGTGATTGATGTTTTGACGACAACGATCATTAAGGAAACACACGGACGCCTACATATGCGACATTGTGAAAGGAAGAAACGGGGGCTGCGGCTACAGAGCCGCTTCACGGAGAATAGGGTTTGGAGTTGGAAGTTTCGTCTTTCTGTTTTTGTTCTTGCTTAGCTAATTTGATTTTAATTTTTTATGGCTTTTGAGAAAGCCATGGCTAGACATTGGCCATGTTAGGGTTTAGGTAGAACCAATTTTATTGTGAAAACTCTACATTTATATGCTTAATAATGAGTTGATTGATTAGTAGTTTTTCTTCATATAGCTTGGTATTTAATTGCTCATGTGATTCTCTTGATTATTTATGCTTTTGAATTGATATTTCGTGCTTAGGTTAAATCCTAGACGTGGTATGCAGGATAGATATGTAATGCTTTAGGATCACTACATAAGAAGCGAAGGAAATTACAGTGGCGGAAACAATATTTGAAAATGCATGGAATATATATTTAATGTTTAGTAGAGTTTGCATAATTAATTGGTGGAAACCGAAAACCCTAGCAACTCATTCCATTTTTGTTTATTGTCAGAATTATTATTGTTTCATTTTGTACTCTCACTTTGTTCTGAATTTCTGAAATATTGAATTTGATTATTCGGTTTTTGGTATTAGTTAGTAGGGTATTTCACACTCCTCGTGGGAACGACCTGTACTTCCTATTGTCTACTAGTTAGACGCTGTGCACTTGCAGTATTATTATTGTAGGTTTCCCAACCTACCAGTTACTTTAAGAAATTGAATACATAATAACTACAATTGCCTCTCTATGGAAACGAACTCTTTCTTATCATATACTTTAGGAAAGTGAAATTATTTTTGACGCATACGACAACGATGAGGTAGCCTATTTAGTTATCGACATCGCTAACTACAACCTTTTGGTCATCAAACCATTATGAACCTCCTGCGAAAGCATGCGGAGCATACAACCAAAAGATTCACTGAGGAATTTACAAACACTACTGTTTTTGAAGTATCTACGCCTAGCACTACTCCTAGAACTTCTAATTATCTAGCTTTAAACCTTGTTTCCTTAGTGGTAATCTAAATATCTCAAAACTCTGGCTTGGAAACCAACTCCAAAGCCTTATGATTGAGATATCCGGGAACTTTTATTATTCTGAGAACTTCCAGAGGAAACTACAAACGATGTCGGGGACTAGGTCTACATGGGTTATACAATCCAACCTGACCTCACTATGTAATGGAGCTCTTGCTTTTTTCATGGGTTGCACTTCCCTGATTTATTACGCTAACTTATGTACTTAACAAATAAAGTGCAAGATCATTAACATTGTTAAAATTTCTTTAAGAAAAAGTATATTATGAAGGAAATGAAAAAAACTTATGTAACTCTTATTTCCCAAGTTCAAAGTCATTCTTCTCAAATGACTTTCGTCCTATTAGTTGGAGCAACACTATTTATTACATAGTCTCAAAATTATATCAACAACCTTAAGCATTTGTTAGGAAAAATGATATCTCAAAACTAATATGCATTCATTTGTGGAAGGCAGATTACGTATAACATTTTAGCTCACTGAATTCTTCACCCTATGAAAACATCTGAGAATAAAATAGAAATATGACTTTAAAGATTGATTTGGCAAAAGTATTTGACGAATTGAATGGAGATTTCTTGAAAAAGAACTGATATCCTTTGGATTTCATAAAGTCACACCTATTTCATTTACAAATTACTTGGAGATTTCTTAGAGGTAGAAAAAGGTCTTCGACAAGGAGACCCTCTTTCTCATTATTCATAATATTTCTGGAAGTCCTGTCGAGACTTCTATTTAAAGCAGAATTAGATAATGATATTTCAAGAATTAGAATCGCTAAAGATGCACCTCAGTTCTTTGCTAACAATTGTTTCCTTAGCAAACATTTTAGAAGCAAAGGAAATAATTAATATTCTCGCTACTTTTGGTCAAATGACAAGACAAGTCATTTACTTCCAAAAGTCTGGCATATACTTCACTCCACAGATGCACAACATGCATTGTGAAATTATTTTAAGAATTATTAAAGTAAGACAAATTTTAAAATTGATAGATATCTATGAACCTTTTTTTTTTCCCTGTAAAAATAACAATTTTGAGCCACTTCTAAATAAGTACTATGGCTCTCTCCAAGATTCGAACGCTAAAATGTTGAATCCACTAGGTAAATCTGTACTTGTTAAGAATGTACTTAGGGTTTTCCCTAACCACCAAATGCAATGCAATGGTTTTCCTAAAACTGTCTCAGGTAAAATTGAAAAACGTTCAGAGAGATTTATGGTGGAACAGAAAAGATAACAAAAACTGGGCATGCACAATTGTTTGAAAGAAGATATGTAAAGACAAAGGCCAAAGCAGATTGGGGATTATAAATCTCCATGATCATAATCTAGCCATGCTAACCAAGTTAGCATAGAGAATGATTAATAATAATAAACCATGTGCTATAATTTTAAAGCATAAATATACTACCATAAATCAAGCCTTTTGATAAAATATAAGAAATATAATAACTTCTGGATTTGGACAAGTATTAAGAAAGGCTTGGATATCATTATTTTAAACATCACGTAGCAGGTGAATAAGGGTTTTGGCATAAATATTTGGTCTGATTTATGGTTACCAGATCAAATAGAACCTTTACCTCCCATTATAATATATAAATGAGATACCAATAATGGTTAGCTCCTTGCTAGATGATAATGCGGGTGGGAAATGAAAACTACTAGTAAATACTTTGCTACTTCACTTGACAACTCTATAATAGCCATGACACCAAACCTGACTACACCTGACATAATTAGATGGAGTATAACTAATCTGGAGAAGTCACTACAAAATCATCTTATCTGCTTTTGAAAAGCTATAATACAGATAGAGATAACGCAAAATTTTAGAAACAACTTTGGCATATTAACCATATTCCTAAAATTCAAATGTTCTGTTGGAAACTTGCATTTATTGCCTTACTTATAGGAAAAAACTTTCTCGATTTTCTAATCACATTGAACATTATTGTAAGCTTTATAATTGTGATATTGTTGAATATGAGGTTCATTTGTTCATCAATTGCTCCTTTACAAAGACCATTTGGATTGTTTTCTTAAGATTCAGTCTGATAAGCTATCTCTTCTTATCTGATCAATCTATAAACATAAAAATAAAGTTATCTTTGAAAACATTATGCCTGATACAAGTAAACTTATTAACAAGATTGACTTGGATCACATAAAAATTCATGTTGCTAGACCTAGAAAGTTGAGTGATACTGAAGACTATAAACCAAAATGACATGAGTTGTGATTGGAATACCAGTTGGATGCCTCCATATTAAAAGCTAAATTACATAATGGGTTTTTCAAACGTTGGATGAGCATCCAACCCTATAGATATAAAAGATAAAGCCTTGAATGAGACTCTGAATTAGATTAAGGAGCTACTGTTTCATAATTGTTGCATTTATAATGATTGCCAAAACCTAGTGAACTTAGTTAATGCCGCGTCAGTTAGTCTTCCTAGTTTGTCTTGGACGGCCCATGTTAATGTAAATGCTTGAATACATTTTTTTTTTTAAGTTTAAGAATTATAAGCTTTAATTTCTAGTAGATGAGTTAACAAAGGAGGTTGGAGCTAAAGGTGTCGAGTATTTTTTTCAAACCGAACTTCTTTAGAATGTGGAAAAACTTGCTCGGGCTAACCATAGATTATTCTCTTTATTAACGGATGTAATTCATCTTTTCGTAGTAAAAGTTCAGATTTACATGTTTGAAACTTAAGTATTTTATTTGTATTTTTGAGTTAATAGAATCTAGATTTGATATGCAAATGTAAAACCTTTTTTTTTCAACTTTTTCCAAGAAATACTGGTTCCTTTTCCCGGTCTTCATCCTCCCATATGAATTCTCCTTAACATTTTTTCCCCATTCGATACCTTTTTTTTTTAAACTAGTCGGATCGGGGTATATCCAAACTAATTGGGATATAGTGAACAAGACAAAATAGGGTCATTTGAAAGTAAAATCAAAACTCCCTTATCCATATATCTTTAATAATGCCTAATATGATCCAAATTAATTATCACTAATCTATTGAATTAGTTAAGTTAATAATGCCTAATTGTGACCAGATTTGTTTTTTAATTTTAGTTTGGGTCATAAACGGTCGTTGAGCGTTACTGAAATAATTTTAATTTTAATTAATTTATATTTAGATAACAACGTCAGTTAGCGTTAGCACGTGACCTACACATATTACTAAAAATATATTAACACATATCTAAGGGCGCGAATTGGATAAAATCCAACGATATGTATGCGACAATGCAACTTTTTCACTTAAGACTTTTCTCAAACAGTTCATATGAGCAGAGTTAACGTTATATCACTAATTCCTTACTATATTTCACAACACATAGCAACTTCTCTGTTTTTTACATCTTCTCATCACAATTCACAACACAAAGAAAGCCTCAAACAAGTTCTCTGTTTTTTCCCTGTTCTCAAAAACCCCTAAATCAATAGCGATGTAATTAGATGTCGATGAATATGATGATCTCTGTGCTATACTCGAAGAGTAGTAACACCTTCAATTTGTTCTTCAATTCAATTCTCTACTAATTAGTGTTTTGATTGTGTATCCCTTAATTGTTTGAGTTGAATCTAAAACTTTTTTAATTTATTCAATTTATAGGATCCTGACTTTGAAATCAGAATGCTTATAGTCGGATCACCCACTGCAAAAACTAAGCATATTGAATCGTTGAACGCTAGGTGTGCTGGTCTCATCCATTAATCAGAGGTTTATCTCCATCTAACAGTAAGTTAATCGTTCGATTAATGGAATTTACCATAAGAAACCTGCACTATCCCAACGTAACCTAATTTTGTTTTATGTTTTTTTAATTCAGGACGAGAAAACTCGTTCCCTTAAGAAGATTATATGTTAACGGTGATCGAAAAAAATGTTTCCTCCGAAAAATGTTAATTGAAGAGTTGATATTTTTCACTGTCTCAGAAATTCTAGCCGACCACGAAGCCAGATCCGTCCGATTCAGTTAGTAAATTAAGTCGTTGTTAAGGATATTTCAGTCCTTTAACTATTTAACGAGAATTTCTTATTGTCAAGATGGTCAATGACGGTCATGTGACCCAAACTCTAATTAACCTTTTTCGTGACCCAAACGCAACCCTGGTCACTTTTTTGTGACCCAAAGTCAAAATATCCCTTATTATTTTTGTTAGATTTAACTTATGAATCTTGTTTTTTTTTTTTTTTTTTTGATAATTTTGTAACGAAAATTAATTATTCTAGTCAAACGCTCCTCAAAATGGAATTGAACAGGGTTTTGTTGGATTAATTCTTCCAATAACAAAAGGAATTTAGAGATCCAAATCTCAGGTCATAAAAAGTCATCATGCTCGACTGAAATAAAACATGCCGACTAAACATAATCGGCAGGATCGTATTAAAACAAAATGACGATTTTAAATAGTGACATCAAATATCGTCATGGTTTATTTGTCATAATCATGCTGACTAATCATTACAATGTTGTCATGCTCGAGAATGAAAAACAATGACGAGTGTATATTTTTTTGGACAAAGTCATCATGTTATATTTTAAAAAACATGACGACTAAAAAGCAAATTTTGACACATTTAAACTTGTTTTTTGCGGTTCTTAGTCGTCATGATCGATAATGTAAAACAACGACGACTCTCTACTTCATGGAAAACAGTCGTCATGGTATATTTTTAATTCTTTGACAACTAAAACTGAATTTTGACATTAATGTAAAACAATAACAACTCTCTACTTCATGGAAAACGGTCGTCATGGTATATTTTCAATTCCTTAACGACTACAACCAAATTTGGACACTGAAACATTGGTTTTGGGTGGTTATAGTCGTCATGGTCGAAAATGTAACACATTGCGATTGTCTATTAGTCGTCTCGTTATCTTTACAAAACTACGACGACTCATAATAAATTTGGACACACAAAAACTTAGATTTTGGCAGTTACTAGTTGTCATGATTTCACCTTTCTAACTATGACGATTGGTCATACTACATCACTAGTCGTCATGGTTCAGGGATGAAGACTATGATGAATCTGGTAATTATTCTTTCAGTTATATATAACGAACAACATAAAAATTCGTCATGGTATTCACCCAACGAGCATGCCAACTAGTCAAAAACATAAAAAAATCGTCATGTTAAGTGAAACAATAACAGAACGACCATATCATTTTGTATTAACACAAATCAATTTTCTAACCTAATATGTCAATTGAAGATCAAAATAAAGTAATTGATTGAGTTTATGAGATCTATTACTATCTCTTTCTCTCGATATTAATTGACGAAATTTTCGTTTAAAAATGATTAAATATGGACTTTTAGTTTAAAAATGATTAAATATGGAAAAAGAGAAAGGACTTGATCGTTATGTTGACGAGGATAAGAGAATGAAAAGGTAATTAGGTAACTTTATTCACAATTAGACACTCCTTAGTCCACTATGATGGCCGGGAACAAAAATTTTAGTCCGACAATTTATTTAAAAAGGAATTTTCATGCTTCTGACTCAAAATCTATTTGATTTTAGCTTTTATTGAATGACTAGGTGAAAAATGTATTAAATATTAACTATTTTTTAGAATCGAGAGAAACTGATTATGCAACAAAGAGCAATACAAAAGCTAGAAGTGTAAAGTGCTGTGCCACTATGTTTATGGCACAACCAAGCAGGTTAAAATTTGACCACAGCATGACGTGCTATGCCTGACTAATCCGTACGTTGACACGACACGACATACAAAATAGGTAAACACGAAGCAGAACACAACACGGGGCACAACACGGGGTACAACACAATATTAGTGAGCTTCATTAGGTTAACTACATTGAGTTTGCTGATTAAACCATCCCACTATTAAATACCAGTTGTAGCCCTGTAGGTTTTGCCCTGAAGAAGATTTTAGCCTTAAAAAATAAGAGCTGATAAGGCAATGCCGCAATGGTACGGGAAAGACGCCAAAAACATGTAAGGTAACAAATAAAACAGCATTTTAATGTCGTAAGGATAAGATTGAGCTCTGCATTCCGTACGGTGGAGAAACAAACTTCGAAGCTAGTTCAGTCAATGTGGATTTGACTGCAGTGTTGTTACTCACACCGTGACACAAACCTAAGAACTTACAGACTACCTGTACTCAGGATATAGTTGAAAGAATATTGTCATGTTAATTAATGTCTGATTTGAAGAATGAGCACTGCCCCCTATTCATGGAGGTTTATATGTCTTGGCGAGTGGTGACCGCCCTTGTGTTGCACCTCCTCATCTAATGCAATGTGGGTCTAGCCGTGGCACCCATTCGTCATTAGATACACTTAAATTATTTGAAACGGTGAAATCTAGCGTGAAACACGCGAATAGGATCCATTTTCACTTTCTTCAACGATATCGTCAGTATTCATTACTGTAATTTCCTAATTGAACATAACATAAATTACTCAATTAATACAGTATTAAGATTGGCATCAAACGTCAAACGTGACCCCAAATAAACAAGCCTGATTTCCGTAAAAAGGCAAACCGTAGTAGACCCCACAGGAAAAAAGAAAAAGAAAAAAATATCTCGGAAAAACCTTGAAGAGGTCGATGGATGGAGGGAGGATGTGAAATAGCTTGCTTTAGGCTCCCCCTTGTTCACTAATAGATCTAAAATAGCTTGCTTTGAACCTTTGATTGAGAAGGTAAAAAGTAGAATGAAAAGTTGGAAAGGCAGAAACCTAAACACTTCTTTGGGAAGGCTTGTAATGATCAAGAATGTGTCAACTTCTCTTTATGTTTACCAAATGAATTGTTTTAAGATACCAGTTAAAATTTGTAATGATATTACGAAGCTTCAACGAAATTTTGGTGGGGTAAAAATGAAAAAGGTCTTAATGACAAAGGAAAGAAAGGGGTATATCTAAAAAACTGGGATTCAATTTCTAAATCGTTAGAGGAAGGAGGATTAGGAATAAAGAATGTAAGAAACTTGATTTAGCAATGATAGCTAAAATGGGGTGGAGACTAAAGAGAAACCCAAATCTCTTTGTGCCACAATTCTAAAGCTAAATACTTTCGGATTGTGACATTCTTCACATTAACAATAAACCAAATAGGAATGATAGTTGGATTTGGAAAGGGATGCTAACTGGAATAGAACAAATAAAAAGAATATTTTTGGGAACTAGGAAATGGTGAAACCATTGATATATGGGAGAATCTGTGGATACGAGGTACAAGCATTCCCATACACAGACAAGTTTTAGTGGGAAATGAAGATCCAACTAAAGTCGGTGACCTTATAACTAGGGAAAACACATGGGACCTAGAGAAATTGATCAATTTGTTTGATGCTCAAACAGTAGAGAAGATAAAAAGATTGCGATTCCTTCACTAACGGAGAGGATCTTGCTGTTTGGACTCTAAACAAAACAGGTATTTTTTACGTGAATTCTCATACAAAAACATAAATTTTAGTGGAAACACAAATCACAGTTGGAGCAAAATATGGAGTATGAACACCACTCCATCGGTAAAACATTTCATTTGAAAGCGGCCCATTCTATACTTAGAATAGTATGAGAATAAACGACCATCCTCCCGGGGAACTAATACTATTTGTAAACTCTGCAATGAAGCGGATGAATCTCTATCGCATTTGTTTCTAAATTGCAAGTTTACTATCCAGTTTGGAAACATCTAAATTTTGATATTCAAGTACATAAGAAATGGAAAAAATACCTTCCATGATTCAAGCTTCTGTTGTTTTGAGAATACTAATAGAGGAAGTTCTAATGTAGAATGGCATGTTCTGTGTAGTGTAACGATATGGTTTATTTGGAAGGTAAGATGTAATGTAGTCTTCAAAAAAAAAAACCAAGATAGTGTTATCACCTCTGATAACATCATAAAGTACATCAATAGCTATTTAATATCTACAACTCCAGGCCGCAACGTTATACAGGATCTGTACTACAATCCCTTCAACGATGAGAACACGGCAATCACTACTCAACGGATGGAAAGACATTCGGAGATATGTCTTTTAAGATAAATATAGCATTGACAATGATGAATGCGGACTCTATGGTGGTATTGGACTAACTTTATGTGATTATTCGTGTAACGTCAAAGAAGCAAGAGGTCTCTTAGTAAGCATGCAAACGAGAGAACAACTAGAACTAGAAGGGGCAAAATCGGCTTTCAAATGGGCTCTTGATTGGAGTGGACACTCTATAACTTTCAAAGCGACTCTCAACCGAGCTCTTATGTTAATGATGAAATGTATCTAAATCGAAGAACGGAGATACAAGGTCAATCAAGATCTTGACGACCTGATACATCATGTTATAAACTTTACAGTTCATTCTTTTATTTTAGTCATGAGAGTAGACATAATATGGGCAGCAAAAATTGCCGTCTTTTGTAACAAATACTCTGTTAGACATAACTGGACAGGAAATAGCCTAAGAGCAATTTTAACTTATCTGAATATCCAGGCATGGAACAATGATGTAATGATTCACCGTAATTCTCCTTATGGAGTAAACGGTGCTCCTTTATATATGATATGAGGGAAACCTCCTTTTCCAAAAAAAAAAAAAAAAAAAAAGAGGGAGGATGTGAAAGACAGAAACAAAGACGGGAAAGATCAACATCAGATTGGTTGTTGTCAATTATTACGAAAATGACCCTACAAAGAAAATACTGACAAAACATTCAATTTAAAAAAAGTGACACGCAATACGAGATAGAGAGGAAGAAGAAAGAACCTACATCTCACGAAGAACGAGTTGAGTGATAAAGAAGAGAGAGAGAGAGAGTATTAATAAGACCCGACAAATTTGGCGCTTAAACTGGAAAAAAACACACACTTTTATAGAAGTGAGTAGAAGAACCAACAATCGGATATTCTTCTTCTGTTTCTACTACTTCAGTTCCAGAAAGAATTACTGTATTATCACTTGAAGAAGAAAAAAAAGCAGCAGCAACAGCAGAAGAATAATAAACAAGAATTTCTGTGATTTTCTCTTTATATAACAAACTGACAAAAAGAGTAAGTTTTTTTTCTTCTTTTTCTTGATTTATCAAATCAGACTTTTTCTTTGTTGTACTAAAAAAAGCGGTAGATTTTTCTTTGTTTTTCATTTACATTCTTTATTTATTACTACTAATTTTATTTTTGTTTTTGTTTTTGTGTTGAATTGTTCTTCATTTTCTTTTTTCTTTGTAGTTTGACATGGTAAATGAAGATCTGGGTTAGTGTGTTTTGATTTGAAGATCTCCGCTCTGGAGATCGGAAAGACTTTAATCTGGTGAGTTGAATTCTGTATTTTTTTTAGTGTTTTGTTGCTGAAAAATTGGTTTTAAGGCTAGGTTTTGTGCTCATTTTGTGTGAATTGGACAAATTGGTTGTGTATTGTTGTTCTAGATGGGTTGTTTTTCTTGCTTGTGTCCTTCACGAAAAGATGTTAGTAAGATTGAAGACAGTAACGGAATTCGATCTCGCTCACGCTACTCTGCCAGTCCATCAGGTTCGTTTTTTTTTTTGAAATTTAGTTGTGAATTCTACTTGATGGGTTTGTTATGTAAGATTTCTTACTTGTTTATTCGTTTAAATGTGCTTGGATTTGCAGGAAATGGGAAAGCAAGGGTATCATTCGAGAGTAATAGCGGTGAGAATGTTTTTTCTTGTCAAGTTTGACTGTCCACAGTGGAAAATGCAGCTACTTTATGAGGCTCTTAGATTTGTGAAATTGATGTTTAAGATCTGGGGTTTTACAGTTAGCACTTTAGTCTAATTCAATTATCTTCTCTTTTGTTACATTTTTTTTTTTAGAAATCTGTAAGAAGGGAACATCAGCTAATTGTAAGGACAAAGATATTAAGAACACCCCAAAACGTCATACTGCCTGTAGCTACACTTTTCGAGAACTTGCTACTGCAACTAGAAATTTCAAGGAGGTTAATTTGATTGGAGAAGGAGGGTTTGGAAGGGTTTATAAAGGGCGTCTGGAAACAGGCCAGGCAAGATATATTTCTTCTTGTCATTGATTTCCCGTGTGTTCACGTATTTCCACCTTCTAATTATTTCTTAGATTCGATGATGTTAGTCTGTGAGTTTTTTCTGAATTGGGAATTTTGTAAACAGATTGTTGCTGTCAAACAACTTGATCAGAATGGTATCCAGGGGAATCAAGAATTCATTGTGGAGGTTCTCATGTTAAGTCTTCTTCACCATTTTAATCTCGTCACTTTGTTTGGCTACTGCACTGATGGAGATCAAAGGCTTTTGGTTTATGAATACATGCCAATGGGAAGCTTGGAAGATCATCTATTTGGTAAGTGGTTTGATGCAAAAGCTTGGAAGATCATCTTTTTGTCTTTGTGTTCGGAAGTTTTCACTGATACCTTCTGAATTGATCACCCACATTTCATCTTCCTTCCCCATTCCCTTGTGTTTCCACTGATAAAGGAATGGATAGGATAGATTCATAGAATCACTGAAAGAGTGAATACGTTTTTGGGACAACACATTTGATCTTTCAGTAGGATCCAATCTTTCATACAGTGGTCTTAAATTTAGTTAGTCTACCTAAGTTTAGCTCATTTAGGAAACCAACATCCCTTTACTTCTGCAAGCTCATGGAGAGGAACCCTCGTTTTTAAATGTAAATGAACTGTAAATCTTCCTCTAGCTGCAGGGATGTTTTTAGATAGAACTTTCACAGCTATACTTAAGCTTCGGTTCATGTTCAAACCTGTACCTCTTCTGACATAAAGTATTGTAACTGACATTCACTTTTTTTTAGGCAAGTTACCAAATGCAGTGCCCTTGGATTGGAACACAAGGATGAAAATTGCTGTTGGTGCCGCTCGTGGCCTTGAATATCTGCATTGCACAGCAAATCCACCTGTTATTTATCGGGATTTGAAATCTGCTAATATATTGTTGGACAAGGACTTCAATCCCAAGCTTTCTGATTTTGGACTTGCAAAATTAGGCCCTGTTGGTGACAACACTCATGTTTCAACTAGAGTCATGGGAACTTATGGCTATTGTGCTCCAGAATATGCCATGAGTGGTAAGCTGACTCTAAAATCTGATATTTATAGCTTTGGCGTTGTTTTATTGGAACTAATCAGTGGTCGGAAGGCTATTGACACTACTAAGAAGCAAGGAGAGCAGAATCTCATATCTTGGGTGAGTTATTGCAGTTTCTGCGTCTTGGGTCAATTTTGAGTTCTTGAGTATTCAATATTCATAGATTGTTCTAGAATGAATGTAACTTCTGAGTACCAACATATGGCTAGAGTTTTGTGTCTTCATACTTGAGTCCTGTGGTCCACCTCATAGTTATAGGGACATAAGGTCACGTCACCTATACACCACCAGAAGGGAGGGTAACCTCTCCGCGGCCATAATGGTCATCAATTACATTGTATGGTTAACATTCATCAGTGTTACTGAGTGTGTATCTCTGGTCGATTACACCCCACTGATATGATCTCATCATTTTTAACATATTGGGAGTCTGATACTTATACATAACATGTAAAAAATGCTCTTTTTTGATACTCATCTGACATAATTCATTGATAGTCCCAGAGGTTGTTTTGAGCTCAGAGTTAGTAAGCTCGAACCAGACTCCACATGAACCTGGTCTGATGGACGTGAAATTGAACCACTGATGTTCATGGAGTTATTGTAGTTAGATTTTTTTGGTTGTAGAAATACCAGTGTAGTGAACTAGATTTTATCATTCATCAAATTTTCTAACCGCTCTTCTTTCCCTATATATATACATCTATAATTGTTTGTTAATATGAGTTTTCTTATATCTTTATGTTTTACAGTCTCGACCTTTCTTTAAGGACCGAAGGAAGTTTATTCAGTTGGTTGATCCTTTACTGCAAGGGCGCTTTCCTACCCGCTGCTTACACCATGCAATAGCAATTACTGCTATGTGTCTTCAAGAGCAGCCAAGCTTCCGCCCCTTTATAAGTGATGTTGTTGTAGCACTTGAATACTTGGCTTCTCAACCATATAACTCTGGATCTAATACTAGAACCCAAAGTCCATCATCATCCACACCTTCTAGAGAAAATGGACTCTCTTCCTCTGAAACCAGATAATTAGGAGTAGTTTTATGCATCTGTTTAGATGTTAATGGGTAATGAGTAGTATTAGATTAAGAGTCGGATGCTTGAGGTGCCAAGTAAATTATATTGGGGGTCGCATCAGCAATATAAGAAGGAAAGAGTGAACGTTAGCGGCTACGGGTGTAAGAAGGTAAGAAGTTCCTGCCACATTCTGCATTCATGTGTCATCTTTATATGATATATAGTTGCGCAAAATTTGAAAAACTAATCCCTCTTATAAAAAACCTAAGATCTATTTACAAATGTTCTGTCCAAGAAGCTAATTGCATTTTTTCTTGAACTCTCTTTTGTCATTAATCAGTCAACTAGAAATGGATCAGTTGTCTTTATGGTGATTAGGCAAAGGTTTTGAGAACCAAATACAATGTCAAAGCGTTTGGTTAATCCTAGTCCTTGTGTCTTGTGCTTCCATTTGTTTTGGGTGGTGTTTCTCCCTTCTCCATCTTGACTTCGTAATTGCTCCTTCATATTTGAAAATTTGAAGAAATCTTGGTTGATAAAAATAAAAGGTGCTATAATTGAAGTTCTATAACATGTTAATCATTTTGGTTCCCAAACCTTGGATTTTTATGTCTACACATTTATGAAGTAAGATTCTTATGTCCATAATAAGCACATCCAGCATGTATTTTAAGAATGAATTTTTTACATTCTAGAAGTAAATAAATAACTTGATTATGTTCATATACTGACTGGTTCGTTCTTTTCTTTGTTTTTGTTGCCTTGGTGAAGGTAGATAGAGGATCTGTTCGGTATATATATATATTACATGTAAGAATGTGTATATACAATATGTACAGTATATGTGTGCGGCTCCTCATGATGAACAAAGAGGATATATGGGTTTGTGGTGTTACTGAATATTCAATTGAAAGAAAGTTGACTAGTCTTGTTTTTGTAAAGCCTTTTGCTTGAAAAGGGCAAAATACTGGATAATTATTGGGATGGTGGAATTGGTCGTCTTTTTACATTTTTATTTTTTCTAAGGTTTCTGTCACTGCACCGAGAACTTTTGTTCAATGCTGAAGTTTTAATTTATTTTAATAAATTTTGGAGTGATAGAGAATATTGAGATTTTATGTTATATATATATTATGAATTACTACAATCAATTAGTCTACTTCTTTGTAATGCTGTTTGTATTTTCCCGTCTTAGAAAGTGTTTTATGTAAGTGTTGTTTGTTGATTATAATTTGCTTGGTTTCATTGGATTGTAAATGAGTGGAAACACTAGTAAAATACAGGATAATCTAATGTTGAGCTTGTTGGGCACACAGAACACTGACATGTCGTTCCCAAGAATGGTCAATCTCAGAAATACCTGAGGAATGATTTCTTCTCCACTGGAATCCTGTTCACCGGAGTCTGATTTCTTCTACACCGGAATCCTGTTCACCGGAGTTTGAAACGCCTTGCATCAATTTCCTCATCCAGAGCAACTCGGCCAAACTCATTGGTAACATCATCCCTCGGAGTATGAACTTTGAATTTCTTAGAATTTTCACCCATAGCTTCCAATGATGCAAAGGTATTTACGTGAGCAATTGCTTCGACATCTTCCAGATTATCAGATCTGGCTCTGTTGGAAATCCTCTTCAAAAGTGTGGTTTTCCTGTCATAACAATATAGCACACATTTAGCATATAATATTATGATTTCTCCGTTCTTTGCAAGTAAAATCGGCTGAAACTTGCTTGAGTTCTTTTTACGAGAACCACCTACTACGACTTTGTAATCTATATCAAACTCCATACACCACCAGGTCTCCTTCAAGGACCATATTTCCATACGTATTTCATCCATATTATCCTTGTAAAGACACAAATGCCTTCCCAGTGCTACAAGTCCAAATCTATCTTTGAAGTTACGGTTTTCCAGACAAGGAGGGACAACAGATAGCAAAGGAGGGACAACAGATAGCAAACGAAACTCTTCGTCAGCCAAGTCAAAGGCCACAACTTTGTTGTTCGAAATCCAATAAATAGCATCATTTGCATATGTACCAGTACCCTTGTTCGTTGCCAGTCGATGGGAAACTCTACCTATGGCTCTCCACCCACAACCACTGCCAAGCGTGTACACTTCGACATTTCCTACTGCGCGGTCGAGGTAATGGATTCTAACAACCTTGTACTCATTGGTTGACTTAACATACCCGAATCCACATGCCATGTTATAATACAAGTTAACCTTCCCATTCAATATATGACGAGGATCGACGTCTTCTTTCTTTACAACTAGTTCAGGAAGAAAATCATATTTTCTGGTAATAGGATTGCAAATATAGATGGGATCTAGAACTAAATTGTGTTTGTGGAGTTGAAATGTACAAACCAAGCCATTGCAGGAGCCAACTAAGTGATCAGATATAATGTCATTGTGCATAGGAGCATGATGTATCCTTTTCAGATTTTGATGGTAAATGTATATCTCATCACTTAGTTGTCCTCCAAGGAAAAGTAAAGCTTTGCAGTCGTCGGGATGGTCAATGCGACAAGCAAAAAAGAGACATGATCCCACCTTAGCAGCTAGATTATCATTGCCGTCAGCTAGATTATCATTGCCGTCATCTCAATCATGGAGATGGTTAAGATGGGGACTAAGGTGCATATTACTAAAGTTACTTCCGCGGATGAGAGTTGCCCATCTTTTACAAACTAATTTGCATTCAAAAACAGTTTTAACTGGAACCCGAGAAACGATATCTAGTACCATATCGGATGGAAGAGACTCCATAGATCACCGTATTAATAACACAAATCAAAAACCGAAAAGTTAGATGAAATGATGAGTAGTAATTCCAATGGAATTGCTAACTTGAAGCAATCTCAAGCGCTGCTCAAGAAATCTAGTTACAAAAAAATCGTATTATGATTCCTAAACAACACTGAATTCAAAATCATCCGAAAAAGTTTTAGATGAAAATGAGTGGTTTTGTTTCCAGATAGCTGCACCACCTACTGATCCTATCCTGTCCATTTTAAAACACAGCCGCAAAAACATATACGACCACAGTGGGAGTCGAACCCACGACCTTTTGATCCGAAGTCAAACGCGCTAATCCACTGCGCTATGCAGTCCTAATGTACGACTAAGTGACAAGAAATACGATACAAATACAATATGTGACAAGGAGAATATTATCGCAAATTAAAGTAGTTTGGTGTCGTAAATCTCAATCATCCAAGAAAGATTTAAAAGTTGGAGGGGAGGCCAGCGTGCCAGCCATCCAAAATAATATTCCCCCGAGATCTCCACGCCCATTCGCCTTATATTTTTTAATTTGTTAAAAATATTTTATTTTCCGATCCGGATTTTTATTACTAAAAAAGAACAAACCTTATTCAGTAAGCTCTCTTTTGGTGTTCCAATTTCTATTCCTACCTTTTCTGATTCTGAATACTATCTATCTAATCTAGTAGTAGTGGTCAAGATATTTTTCTTCCTGTTTTGTCTCTTCTTTCATAATTCCGAACTAGTTCTTGCTTCTATTGATTTTTCCTTCTCTGGGTTTAGGGGTATTACAATTGTTTGAGGAGTTCATCAGGTAATTTTAATGAATTTCTCACCAGTTAAATTATTGATTAAATTCACTGTACACCTATTGAAAGTTAAATGTTTAGAAAAGAGGCAGTGTAATATAGTTTGAATTTGAAAAGTATAAACAAACTGTTTGATAAAATGCTTCAATGATGCATGCTTTAATTTTTACATATGAACTCACATACAACTGATCAAATCCATGATGGAAGAAGAATGTTGAAATGTATTGTATAATTGTATTTTCTGGAAAGTTGAAACTTCCTCTTTGAGAGGCATAAAATTTTACGAGAAGTTTATGCTTTGGGTCTAACAGTGTATTTTTTTTTTTTTTATATCAACAGGTTATTATTTTGGCTTCTGCTGCAGTTCAAAATAAAAATGATAATGAAAATGAAAATGCAGGGTGTTCAAGATTCTGTAACTCGTTTTCTTGGAAAACTCAAATTTCTATTCCGGAAGTTTGTGTTTGCTGTGCTCTCCGTGGGTCCGATTCCCACTCATATCGCTTTCATTATGGATGGAAACCGGAGGTTTGCCCGCAAACACAATTTGAAAGATGGGTCTGGTCACAGGGCAGGGTTCCTGGCTCTTATGTTGATGTTGCGGTATTGCTATGAGTTAGGGGTTAAGTATGTTACTGCATATGCCTTCAGCGTTGATAATTTCAACCGTGATCCTGAAGAAGTTAAACATGTGATGGATCTGATGGTGGAGAAAATCGAAGAGTTACTCAAGGAAGAGAGCATTGTCAATAGTTATGGGGTTAGGTTGCATTTCATTGGGAACTTGAAGCTCTTAAGTGAGACTGCTAGGGCAGCAGTTGAGAAAGCTATGGCAGCCACGGCCAAGAATAACAAAGTTGTATTACTGATATGTGTAGCATATTCTTCTACAGATGAGATTGTGAACGCTGTCCAAGAATCTTATAACAAGAAGCTGCGTACATTACAAGACTTGAATCCAAATGGCTCGAACGATGATCAGATTAAAGTTGACCATAGTGAGAAAGATTTGGGGTTTGCAGTTAAGTTGTCAGACCTAGAGAGGCACATGTACATGTCTGTTAGCCCTGATCCGGACATTTTAGTTCGTACATCAGGTGCCAATCGTTTGAGCAATTTTCTTCTCTGGCAATCTACACACACGTATTTGTATTCTCCCGCGGCACTTTGGCCAGAGATCTCTTTATGGCACCTGATATGGATGGTCTTGAACTTCCAAAGAATCAAACATAATTTGGAGAAGAAAAGGAAGCAATTATAGGCGTAAGTTTGTTTGTCATTTTCTTTAGTTACTTTTGTGGTAGTTCAATTGACATTCTAGACTTCTCTACTTCAATTCTCCACCTCTCCTGAATGGAAGCTAGCTAGATAAGATCCATTTGGGGAATATTTGCAGTCGTACCGGAGGGATACACAGTTAAAAAGGATGGTTGCTTTGGTAGACCTTTTCCTTTCACCCTATTAGATTTGTTAAATTGCTCCCCAATATCTATAAAGTGATATAGTGATGATAACAATTATACTACTCAATTTCTTCTTTAACTATGTAAGTTTTCGCGCCTACAGCTTCTTTTACAATGCTTGTGGGTTATTTAATGAAAGAGTGTTTCAAGTAATTTTGTTGCTACTTCTCATATAAAATCTCTCACAGCTTCTCATAACTTATTGTGAATAGCTCACTAACATATGCATGTTCTTAACATTTGGTGAGAGGCATGTTATCACTTTTACCCACTGTAAATGCTTCAAGAATTTGTAGATCATTACTAAACTGTAGATCCGCTACCTAAGATGCTAGAGTTGATAAGTTGACTCAAAAATTTGGATGTAGTTTGTAGAGTAGTGACGGTCTTTTAATCCTCTTAAAGGAAATGGCTGGTATTGTGGAGGGTATACTCAAGGGAATTATGCGAGTTTCATGACCATTTTCGACTCATACCTGTACTAAGATTATGGGCAATCAAGGTAGTACGACTCAGCCGAATCAACCAAGTGTTTGGTGACTGGTGCATCGGTAGCCATGACCTGTGATTAAGGAGACTCTCGGCAGCGGTACAGAATGCGATGAATCAAGCATTAATTCTTGTGAACACCACTGCTTTAGAGGTGAGCATTGATTTTGGATCCTCCTACTATAGCTTTCGTTTAAGGTACTTCATGTTTAGCTAAGTCGTGAAATATTTACTCAGGTATTCGAAAGTACTAAAAATGAAGAAGATGCAGTTTTGGCGCTTCTGGAGCGGCATGTACAGTTGTGGATAATGCGACAGAGGTCACAAGGTATGTTAAAACATGGAGGAAGTCATTTGAGTTTCTCCACCTCAATCTCCAGGCGCTGCTTAGAATCTTACTTTTATCTGAAGAAGGAATTACACCAATGCTAGTGAGGATGAAATGAGCTCAGGATCCACAGATTAAGAAAAAGATGAACAATTTGGAGGAATGTTCATCCTGGATACCAGTTCTCTTTCTCAGTGGAGACAAAAATACTGCATCAGTGTCTTGAGAACTTATGAGCACATGTTGAAGTTTTGGGGCCTATTTTGCATCAAAAGGGAGTTGATTTTTGTCTTGATCTTTTTCAGAGAAGTTCTAAGGCAATGGTACTTCTACCTGATTTACTGAAGCTAGTATGTGCTTTGGCCTTTAGGTGCACATCAGAAATTTACAGCACAATTTGTGGGCCGCGGTGGCGTGCAAAAACTTCTTGTTGTCCCTAGAGTTGCTCATACCTTTTCCGAGCTTTCTTCATGCTTGTTTAAGTCGGGTCTATACAAGTAAGCTACTAGGGGCTGGGGCTGGTTGTTGTATATTTGCTCAGAGTCATCAGTTCTACTTTTTTATAGTATCTGGATATTCTTGTAGGTGGTAATGGGACATGTTTCTGCTCTTCCTTCTGATGTTGTGCACCAAGTGGTTGAGTTAGCTCTACAGCTCCTCGAATGTCCTCAAGATCAAGCCAAGAAAGATTCTGCCATATTTTTTGCTAATGCATTTGTATTCAGAGCAATCCATGATTGGTTTGATGCACTAGATGGGTTGCAGAAATTTCTGAACGTATTACATGCTGCTACATTAGTACGGGAAGGGAAATAATTCTGGGGCTGTGCGATTGTCTAGCATGGGATCATCTCAGAATGATCGATCACCTGCTGAGGTTTTGACTGCATCAGAGAAGCAGGTAATTTTCGAACGTGCGTGGTACATGGTACCCCATAATCGAAAATTAATCTTAAAATAATTGCTACTAGTACATAACCATATAAATATGCATTGGGAAGTCGCATTGAATAGGTTTTAGGTATAACTGTACTAATACATAACCATAAAAATCTGTCCACAAATTTATGAATATGCCATGTTTGTGCACCCTAGGCATACAATTTATTTTATGGAAGACTACTCCAGGGTACTAGCTTGAAGGAGGCTGTTCCATGATTCTTGAATCAACTTGCTGTAAACGCTCCAATAGGAAGTGTTCGTCTGTCCACAACAGAAAGTAGTTTGTAGGAAATAAATTAGAATATTTCCTTTTTCGAACTTCTGTATCAACACGATTTAAACTTTTTACACATAACCCACGACTAATTAGCACCTGCCAGTCTATGGTTATTCTTTTACTTTTTGCCTTTTGTAAATATGAAGATATGACATGCTGAAACTCTTGAATAGGTGGCTCACACAGTTCAGTTTGTATGACTGTTAGGAACAACTGGTTGTTGGTTATATATATATATATATATATAAATGTGATTTTACATGATCGTTAAAAAGTAGAAATTCAGAGTACATGACACTTCAAACGCTCATCTGCATTTTCTTCCCAAAATGCAATATCTTTTGTTGTTAGTTTAGAGTCCTAACATTCTCCAACCCAATCGGAAAGAACTGATTTCCGTCAAGAAAACAAAATTTATGTAAGCTTTATTTGATGCTTTCTTCTTTGTTTATAGAATTCGGTGCTGTGTATCAGGATATCTGCAGGTTCTGAAGGACCTAAAATAGTCTAATCTCTATTCGATTTAGGTTAAGTCATATATTCACTGTAAACTGATTTCAAATTTCTGTCAGTAAGGATGCAGTCATATAAGATGACGTTAACTGAGTTCTTTGGAAACTTGTTTAGTTTTATCCGAAAGTTTATCTTCAGCGTGCTTTCTGTGGGTCCAATCCCGACTCATATTTCGTTCATCATGGATGGAAACCGGAGGTATGCTCGGAAACATAGACTGAGTGAAGGTGCTGGCCATAGAGTTGGATTCTTTGCTCTGATGTCGATGTTGAAGTACTGTTATGAGTTAAAGGTGAAATATGTGAGTGTATTTGCTTTTGGTGCCGAAAATCTGAACAGAAGCCCTAAAGAAGTTCAGTATTTAATGGCTCTGATGGAAGAGAAAATTGGGGAGATACTCAAAGAAGAGAGCCTCGTGAATAAATTAGGGATTAGAATACAGTTCATAGGAGACTTGAAGCTGTTAAAGGATACTACCAGGGCAGCAGCTGAGAGAGCAATGGCAGCCACGGCCAAAAACAAGAATTTTGTGGTACTGGTTTGCGCAGGATATTCATCCATCAGTGAGATCATGAATGCTGTCCAAAAATCTTATGAAGACAAGAGGCGTAAGTTACAAAAATTGGATTCCAGTGGTACTGGTACTGATCAGAGTAGAGTTGATTTTGATGAGAGCGATCCTGAGTTTGAGATTTCATTATCAAATCTAGAGAGAAATATGCGCATGGCTGCATACCCTGAACCTGACATTTTAGTTCGTACTTCAGGTGCAACACGACTTAGCAATTTCCTTTTGTGGCAATCTTCACAAACATATCTGTATTCACCAGCGGCACTTTGGCCAGAGATCTCTTTATGGCACTTGATATGGATGGTCTTACACTTTCAGCCAGTTCCACATATTTTGGAGAAGAAAAAGAAGCAAACAACTTTAAATCATAATGGATCACATATTTTGGAGGAAAAATCAGCAACTTTAAACCATAATGGATTGCATCGTCATTAGACTTTTCCAACTGATTCTTGATCTGTTGCAGCAAAGTGGAACTGGACGGAGTTTCATGTGAAGTGGGGGTTTTCTTGGAAGGTGGAAGGAACATCGTTAAGTCATGATGCTAGAGGATCCTTGCAGCAGTAATAAGATTGATTTTTCATTATTTATACTAGTTAGGACACATGTGCGATGCACATGCTTGAATTTTACTCATCCAACAATACTAAATTTGAAAGTCATGAGATTTTTTTCCTAAAACAAAAATTTACTATTTTTATTTGTACTCGTTACGTAGATAATTGAAAGAGCTTTTCAAATATATAAATTTTACAAAAGTCCAGGATATATTTTGAAAGATATTAAGTTTTTAAATTTTTTGATCTATTTTTAAAACAATGGTATTTATGTAAATATATAAAAAATGAGGACAACTAAGTAATTTAGGGGGTTTCCTACCTCTTTTCTTTATATTAACTAGTAAGTCCACATGTGCGATGCACATGCTTGAATTGGATTATTTTAACAACACCAAATTTGATAATAATGGAGAAAAAAAATTTTAAAATAAAAATTTAATATCCCTGTTTGTACCCATTACATAGATAATTTAAAGAGCTTTCCAAATATATCAATTTTGCAAAAATCCGATGTGTATTTTTAAAGATATTTAAGTTTTATTTTTTTTGATCTATTTTTAAAACAATGGCATTCCTGTAAATATATAAATATTAACTTAGTTAATGGGGTATTATTGTCATGTGAAAAAGTTTCACCAAAAATACCTCTTTTCTTTATAATAGTACTAGTATAACACGCATGCGCTATGCGTCTGCCGTTGCCTGTTGTTCAATTAAAAAAATAGAAAACATAATCACAGGCACATGCGATGCATATAACAGTTCATAAAAGAAGCACAATTTCATTGCATTCACTTGTCCCGGGCTGATAACCATCAAAATTCAAGACTTATGAATCAAACTTTTCATTCAGTAACCTCTCAATTTAAAAGTTGACACATGTAAAGCAGCAAGTGGGTTATCCAACTACAAAAAATAAATTAAGTACATGTTTCATTGCACGTTCACATACACCTTTCTGTCGAGATCACCTTCTTCATTTGTAATATTTAACTGCCATCAACCACAGTTGTGAGGCCTGGTATGAGTTCTTTGAGATGAGAATTCAGTTTATTTTTGTCCAGCTTGTCGAGAAGATCTGTGCTACCATTTTCCATTGCAAATGAAAGTCTGGAGTGCAATCGTGTCCATCCAAAAATGTCTTTTACTGTAAACATTAGACTCCTCTCCCTGTCTTTGGAGTAGATGTCTTTGCAAACAGTAAATGTTTTTTACTGTGTTCAAATCAAATCCCAGATTTATATACAACAGTTAAGGTCCATATTATTTGGATATCCATGTCTAAAGACCGATGCATAAACTGGAAGAGAAAATGAAAAATAAGAACATCCAATAACTATAAACTCCTGGATTTTCAAACCTGGTTTCCCAGCTACTGAACTTGTAACCAAAAAGCTAACCCCATTGTCTAACATTTTCCACAAATATTTTTCAACAGGGAGGAGTCCTCAATCATTAACATTGCAATTGAAAAATTGCCTAAACATCGTAATATTAGATGGCTAGATATGCTTGCAATTTACTATATGTAACTTTAGTTTTACCTTCTAGTGAAGGCAGAAATGCGCTTTTTACTACGGGTGTCGCTTTGCATGCTTCTAGACCCTTGAATAGAAGTGACACTTTATCCTTTTTTCACCTAGTTGTTTTCTGCAGTGACTTGAATATCAAGATGCAATAAAGCTTTTGCGAGGGAATGAACACAAATTGAGCAGAGAAGACAATCTCTGCACAAAAATATTCCCAACCACATTTTTATATATACACCAAATATAAGAGCCATAAAGGAAGTTGCTAGACTTTTCCAACCATGTAGACTCGTTGACTATACAAATTGGTTACATTTTCATTCAGGCATTTCTTCAAACAATGAACAGTAAACTACATGGTTCACAAATTGGCAATGTGAGCGGCTTCCTTAAAACGGAGGTTTTATTTCTCTTTGAATCAAATGTTCAATCCTGAGGACATAAGATTCACTTCTAGTCATGCTATCAACCCATTAAGTAGAAACCAAATGTGACTACTAAATTTATCTATCAAATTATCCACATGACAAAATTTCTAAACTAATCCATCAAATCTCATTTCTCAGAAGCGCAAAAATTCTCACAATAAAGAAAGCATATGTGGATCTTTTATAATAGTTTACAGATAAATGAATTGAACACATAATTAAGAAAGACAAACAACCCAAAATCATCTCAATTTTTGAGCATGCAAATTAAGAACCAACATTTAAGACTTATGATCAAAGCAAAATCATCTGAAGTATACAATACCTTTGTGGGGTTGTTTATTTGCTTGAAATTAGTTCGAGTAGAGGTTATGGATATCTTTGATCAATACGTTTCTTCGTCTAGATTCAGAGAAAAAGAGAACATAAATTGAAATCGAAAGAAAATGTAGCCCTAAATGGAATTTGTTTTTTCTTCAAAACCCCAAAATTGTGAATCTCTGAATTACCTAAATTGAAACTCTAAAAAAATTGTGAAGAAAAAACAAATTTCATTCTGTAAAATCAGTGTACTCGATTTGGGAAGTAAGATTAGCGGAGAAAACACACGATTTAGATTCTAGAGATGTTATTTACGTTTTGCACGATGACGCATGTACCCCTCATTTAACTGTAAACTACGAAATAGTAGGCAGGAAAACAAAAACGCGGAGGGGTAACTTAGTCCTTTCCTGTCGGACGTGTGAAAAGGCCTCTTTTCTTTATATTAGTATAAGATAAGATATAAGATAAGATTTCTATTTTTCCGATGCTTTTGAGAGTCGCAAATAGCATATGCCTCTATAGTGTAGTGGTCAAGTTGTTGGACGATATTAGTCTTATTGTCATTTCTATAAATAACATGATATGAAATTCTTTAAATAACGTGATATGAAATTAAATTGTCGATGACAGACTGAGAGGTTCCAAGCCCCGATCCCAATAATTTGTGCCCCTGCATGGGTGTACATTTAAGAAAGAAATGATTTACAGTCTCGCTGCTTTCCTTGAATCATTTTTTTCCCCATTAGACATTCAAATATTTAAATTTTACCAATCTTACTGACCGAATGTAGGAAAAAGATATAATGAGAAGACTCAATTCAGTCGACACTTTTGCATGAAGTAACATGATTTAACTGAACTTCAACCAATGGAAAGAGCTATTCGACGACCAACAGCTGTGACAAGTGTATACCTCACTAATCATTTATCTGTACAATGCTTGTTTACCGAAAAGAATGTCGACATTGACGTGCAAGGCTGAACGTCCTTTCAATTGTCGACATTTACTGCGAAGTGCAGAATAGTATTAAATTGGGAGCCACAACTTGGACTTGCAAAATTACACTTTTTCATAATATATAGAGAACAAGGGATCAGTAAATCGATGCAGTTTGTTTACTTTGGAACCTAGTTAGCAATTCGGGGTACGTGTAGTAGTTCGGAACGGCATACGTACGGGAATTATACGGATTTGGATAGGTCGGGTTCGGTCAAAAATCCGGTCAACGGTTCGTTGTGCGAACAGTAGTTCGGAACGGCATACGTACGTGCATATTCGTTTTATAAATGTGAGTTCGGCACTTAAAATTCGGCTTACATATATGATAAATTGATAAGTATTATGACCTTATTACGAGACTAATAAGATGGGAAAAAACATTTTAGCGTGATTGTTTAACAAGAAGTAAACAATTTAATCGCATAAATGTATTACAAAACGAATTTATAGACTTTTAAACAAAAATCAACACATAAAACACTGGTTAAACAACTATCAATAGAAAATTTTAACTGAATAATTGTATTTAAATATAAAGTATATACAAAATCAAACAAAAACCAATCTGGTCAGAGATTTACCTACGGGAGAGCGAGGTTGGCCATTCGAATCTAGTTCGGAAGTATCATTCAGATTCGGTCAGTTCGGATACGTTCGCGAATCATTTGTGAGGTACATATAATCCGGGAACTAGGTTCGGAGTTCAAATAGTTCGGAAGTATCATTCGGATGCGGTCAGTTCGGATACGTTCGCGAATCATTCGGGAATGATTCGGAGAATTACTAACTAGGCTTTGGAATCAATAACTCCATTTTTGAGGGGTTGGTTTTTCAGTTTCTAGGGACGACTCTTATGGAGAAGGAAAGTAGGATCATTTTGACATAAAATTCTGCGGTTAAAGGTTTCGTTCTCTTTCTCTCTGCTCTCGAATATAGGAAAAGTTGCCGTGTAAAAAATGTAATAAAAGATGTGTACATTTTGAGTAAATCACCGTTATGGATAACTCGTAAAGTTATAAAGGAAAAAAGAAATATTGGGGAAAAGACTACCCGGTGCAAAATTATAAATGAAGAAAGAAACATTGCATAAACGACAACACAATGCAAAGTTTAAAGATAATCTTGCAATACAAAGACATGACGATGTCAGAAATCCAAAAGTCATATGGCATGATTCTACTTATACAAACATATCTATAGCCGTGCTGATCAATATCACGACAAATATGCATTAATTACATATGTAAAAAATGCTCTTTTTGTTAGTTAATGAAGACTAATTAATTTCCTATTTTAGATTAGCCGTGGTTATTTTAGGAAGGGGTTTCCTAAACCGGCTAGAATTCTTGGTGGCCAAGTTTGTAACCTATATAAATAGGTAATTAGGTCTTGTAGAATCATATGTGTGAAGAAAATTGTTTAGAGAGAAAAGAGAGTTCTTTCTTGTATAGCTTTTAGGGTAAAAAGCTAGGGTTTCGTTGTGAAAGCATATTGGTGAGGAACAAGAGACAAGGTTATCGTCTCGGGTAATTGTTGCGGTGTAACCAAGGGTTTGCTGGGATTCACACGACGTTGTGATCGTTTTCTTCATAGTGGATTTGAGTTGGTGCGACTCAAAGTGGACGTAGACAATATATACACGTTGTATGTATTGGTCGAACCACTATAAATCTTGTGTCCTGTGAGTTGATTTATTTTTCTCATATTATTATTGTTGCTTGTGCTTGGTTACTAATTTTTCATCATAATATCTCAAGTTACGTTTATTCCGCGGTTGTCAGTGATTCCATAAGAAATCCTGACAACTGGTATCAGAGCTCGGGTTAGAGCTTTAGGGTTTATCGTAGTACGATTGGAGTGGGAGTTATGAGTGATACTAACGAAAGTACGGTAGCTAGAGTTAAAGTTTTCAATGGGAAGAACTTTGAGTTTTGGAAGTCTCAGATGGAAGACTACCTATATGAGAAAGACCTTGCTGTTCCATTGGGTGGAGTCGCGAAAAAGGGAGCACTCAAAGACGATGAATGGTCAACTCTTAACCGGAAGTGTGTAGCCGTGATCCGTAGATGTCTAACGGAGGAAGTCTACAATAACATACAAGAGGAAACTAGTACGAAGGATCTTATGGATAAACTTGAAAAGTTGTATCAAAAGTCATCAGCCTCTGGGAAGATTATGTTGTGTGAACAATTCTTTAATCTGAAGATGCAAGAAGGCGAAGCGATTTCAACACATCTTGGGAAGTTTAAATCAATTATTTCTCAACTTTGAAAAGTTAGTATTACTTTTGATGATGAAGTTCAAGCTTTACGGTTGTTGTCGTCATTACTAAAGAGTTGGGAAACCACAAGAACAACTATTAGTGATTATGCAGGGAGCGAGAAGTTGAAGCTTGATGATGTGTAACAAAGGTTAATTGCTGAAGAGGAAAGAAGAATAGAACAAGGTTATGGTTCTAGTACTTCAAACTCGGCCTTAAGTATGCAGGAAGAAGATAGAGGCAGAAGTTCAAATAGGAACAACAACAACAAATCCAGATGGAAGTCTTGAGGGAAATCTAGGGGGAGATCTCAATCCCGTCCTAGGGGTGTTTTTGAGTGTTGGGCGTGTAAGAAAGTAGGACACTACAAGCGCGATTGTCCGGAAAACAAAGGTGCTAATAATGGCGGAAACAAAGGTAATCAAGAAGAGGTCAACGTAGTTGCAGCTGCGGAACCGGTGAAGGTCCTTGTTGATAACAATAAGGTGATTACGGAAGGTTTTCTATTACTCTCTGAGGACAAGCAAGATGAGTCTTGGATTATAGACTCGGGAGCTTCTTTCCATGCAACGGGTGATAAGAGTATTATGATCTCTTATGAAGAAGGATACTATGGCCAAGTATTCTTAGATGACGATGAAGCATGCGACATCATTGGTTTGGGTGATGTGATCTTGAAAGTCAACGGTTCGACATGGAAATTGAAGGATGTACGACACGTTCCAAATTTTAAGAAGAACTTGGTGTATGTGGGCCAAGTTTGTGATGATGACTGTGAAGTTGTGCTTACGAAACACAATTGGAAAGTGAAGAAAGGATCTATGGTATTAGCTCGTGGATTTAGAGTCGGTACTCTATACCTGACTTCAGATGGAACTACTTTAGCAGTGGCTAGTAGTGGTGAAGACACTAACTTATGGCATAGAAGATTAGGGCACATGAGTGAGAAGAACATGAAGATTCTATGTTCGGGAGGATATCTACCTAAGGTGAAGTCTGTTGATATGAGTTTTTGTGAAGACTATGTTCTTGGAAAGCAAAAACGGGTTAGTTTCAGCAGAGTCGGCAGAGCCTTGAGAAGTGATAAACTTGATTTGGTTCATACTGATGTATGGTGACCAATTGATGTTGCATCTCACAGCGGGTTCCATTATTATGTCACCTTTATTAATGATCACTCAAGGAAGGTGTGGCTTTACTTCATGAAGAATAAGTTCGAGGTGTATGAAGTGTTTCAAAGGTGGAAAGTTTTGGTTGAAATAGAAACCGGTCTGAAGTTGAAGTGTTTAAGGTCAGACAATGGTGGTGAGTATGACAAAACAGAATTATTACAGTTATGTGCTACAAATGGAATTCGTTTGGAGACGGCAGTTCCAAGGACGCCACAGGAGAATGGAGTAGGAGAACATATGAATTGGACGTTGAATGCACGTGCAAGGTGCATGAGGTTGCAATCTGGTTTGCCCGAGACCTTCTGGGCACATGCAATGGAGTCGGCTGCTTATCTAATCAATAGGACACCTAGTAGTCCATTAGATATGAAAATACCAGAGGAGGTTTGGACCGGCAAAAAAGGTAAATGTTTCATATTTGAAAGTTTTTGGTTATGTTGGTTATGTTCATCTTAGTCCCGGCGAGAGGTCTAAGATAGGTGCTCAAGCAAAGAAGTGTATATTTCTTGGTTACGGAAATGACGCTTTTGGGTAAAAACTTTGGGACTATGAGGGTCACAAAGTTATTAGAAGTAGAGATGTCACTTTTAATGAGAATGAGCTGTACAAGGACAGGAATGCAACACAAGTTGAAGATGTCAGGTTAAGCAACGTCGATAAGGAGTTGTATATCGATATTGATGATGTTTCTGGAAAAAGTGTGGTACAAGAAGAGCACGATGATGCTGATGGCAGAGAAGTACTTCTGCTTCAGTGGGAGTTACTCCTATAGTTCCACAAGAAGTACGAAGATCGTCAAGAAATCCGAAACCGAACCCAAGGTATGCTTTGAATTATCTATTACTTACGGATGGTGGTGAACCTGAAGATATTAAATAAGCACTAGAGGTTGATGATTCACGCAAGTGGCAACTTTCTATGGAAGATGAGATGAATTCACTTGAGGAGAATGGCACACGGTGTTAGCAAAATTACCTAGAGGTAAGAAGGCGTTGCATAACAAGTGGGTTTATCGAATGAAGTCTGAAGCAAATAGAGAAATTCGCTACAAGGCGAGGTTGGTTGTAAAAGGTTTCCAGCAAAAACCGGGTATTGACTACAACGAGATATTTTCTCCAGTTGTGAAGATGAATACTATTCGAGTAGTATTAAGCCTAGTGGCTTCTGAAAATCTCTACCTTGAACAGTTGGATGTAAAGACAGCCTTTCTTCATGGTGACCTAGATGAAGAAATTTACATGAAGCAGCCGGAAGGATTCATAGTAAAAGGCAAGGAAGAGATGGTGTGCAAGCTAAAGAAGAGTTTGTATGGTTTAAAACAAGCCCCGAGACAGTGGTACAAGAAGTTTGATAACTTTATGCATAGAAGTGGTTACTCACGGTGTAATGCATATCATTGTTGTTACTTCAAAAGGTATGGTTCTGACTACATCATATTATTACTGTATGTGGATGATATGTTGGTTGCCGGAACATCTCTACAAGAAGTTGAGAATTTGAAGAAACAATTAGCAAGTGAGTTTGATATGAAAGATCTTGGTGAAGCAAAGCATATTCTTGGTATGAGGATCATAAGAGACACAGTTAAGGGTGTACTTATGCTTAGTCAGGCTGAATATATTGAATGAGTGTTGAAAAACTTCAATATGGAGAATGCTAAACCAGTTAGTTTTCCACTTGGAAGTCAAATTCGTCTTTCAAGCATGCAGTGTGCTAAGACATACGAAGAAAAGGAGTACATGGCTAACGTACCATATTCTTCGGCTATTGGGAGTCTTATATATGCTATGGTGTGTACAAGACCGGATTTTGCACATGCAGTGGGAGTAGTGAGTATATATGCAAGCATCCCAGGAAAAAAAACATTAGGAAGTTGTGAAGTGGATTCTCAGGTATTTGAGAGGTAACACAAACGTACCATTGTGTTATGGAAGAGGTGGTTCTATTGTGAGGGGTTATGTGGATGCAGACTTCGCAGGTGATGTAGATAAAAGGCGAAGTACGACCGATTATGTTTATACTATGGGGTCAGCTGCAGTGAGTTGGAACTCACGGTTACAGAAGTTGGTGACATTGTCTACTACGGAAGCGGAGTACGTAGCGGTGACGGAAGCGAGCAAGGAGATGATTTGGTTACAAGGATTATTAGCTGGGTTGGGAAAGGAACAAGGAGATAGTGTTCTGTTTAGCGATAGTCAAAGTGCTATACATTTAGCCAAGAACTCAGCCTACCATGCTAGGACGAAGCATATAGATATTCGTTATCATTTCATTTTGGATCTCTTGGAAGAAGGAGAGTTGAAGCTCGAGAAGATTCTTGGTTCGAAGAATCCGGCGGATATGTTTACCAAGGGAGTTACATCAGACAAGATAAAGCTCTGCAAGGGTTTAGTTGGTCTCTCAGAATGAGGATCTGGGAGGGGAGCCGCACTGACATGAAGATGTTTTAGCACCGTCAATCCAAAGTTGAAGAATTGAAGACAATCAATGAGTCTTCAAAGTGGGAGACTGTTAGTTATTGAAGACTAATTAATTTCTTATTTTAGGTTAGCCGTGGTTATTTTAGGAAGGGGTTTCCTAAACCGGTTAGAATTCTTGGTGGCCAAGTTTGTAACCTATATAAATAGGTAATTAGGCCTTGTAGAATCGTGTGTGTGTGAAGAAAATTGTTTAGAGAGAAAAGAGAGTTCTTTCTTGTATAGCTTTTAGGGTAAAAAGCTAGGGTTTCGTTGTGAAAGCATATTGGTGAGGAACAAGAGACAAGGTTATCATCTCGGGTAATTGTTGCGGTGTAGCCAAGGGTTTGCTGGGATTCACACGACATTGTAATCGTTTTCTTTATAGTGGATTTGAGTTGGTGCGGCTCAAAGTAGACGTAGACAATATATACACGTTGTATGTATTGGTCTAACCACTATAAATCTTGTGTCCTGTGAGTTGATTTATTTTTCTCGTATTATTATTGTTGCTTGTGCTTGGTTTACTTATTATTCATCATAATATCTCAAGATCCGTTATTCCGCGGTTGTCAGTGATTCCATAAGAAATACTAACACTTTTAATACATATTAATTTCATACTTTACTTCGGCAGAACCTGGTGAACTGCTCAAACCAAATGTTCACATGCAAAGCCCATATATATGGTTAGGTTTCCAAAACACCATCACAAGTGTCATCACATGACCTTGAAAGAACTATGTTAATGTCTACACACACAATGGTTAAAGGTTTCGTTCCCTTTCTCTTTGCTCGAAAGCAGAGATAGTTGCAATACAAAAAATGCGATAAAAAAATATGTACATTATTGACTAAATCATTGTTATGGATAACATGTAAAGTTATAAAGGAAGAAAGAAACATTGCGGAAAAGACTACCCGATGCAAATTTATAAATGAAGAAAGAAACTTTTCGAAAATGACAACACAATGCAAAGTTTAAAGATAATAGCATTTCAATCTCCTCCTGCAACACAAGACAAGACGATGTCTGAAATCCACAAGCCGCATGACATGATTCTACTTATACAAACATATCCATAGCCATGTTGATCAATATCATGACAAATATGCATTAATTACATATATATAAAAAAGGTTCTTTTAATACATATTAATTTCATACTTTACTTCGGTAGAACCTAGTGAACTGGTCAAACCAAATGTTCACATGCATTTCCTTGATGTATGGTTGGTTGCATAGGGATCTTTCACTTGTCGAACATGCCAGTAACATCATTCACGATTATACATCAGATTACCTGTAGATTGGGGATCGCCGAGTGGAGTCGCCGTAATACCTCCTTGTTGCCCATATGTACCGTGGAATGTGTGTTCTTCTTGGAATTGTGTCAGACAATTACTATCAGATATCCCACCTGGGGTAAAACCTGGATAAGAAGATCTCACATAAAAAAAAAAAACTTCTAGTATGATCTGGAATAACTTTTTTAGATTCATTGATATACATGTGTTGCTCGAAACATAAGTTCAACAATTCCTCCTAAAAAAGGATAAAATAACAACCATTAGTCAAATACCAATGCATTTCACAACTAATAATAGTACTTATAACTCTATTTCAAAATTAAGTTAAAAAATATAACGTACTTACTCGTCCGACAGTAATATGATCAAAATTATAAGCTTAAGATGTTGGCATAGGCAGGTCCAAAGTTGTTAGTTGCCTATTAATGTACATAAGGACAAACCACTCTACTTGTGGTATTTGCGTCACTGGTTCGCCCTCAGGATCAACGTCATATGACTGAGACATCATGTTTGGAGGTGGACATCCATGTCTTCATCGCCGTTCACTTCTAAGCAAACCTATCACATCATGGTTCCGTATGTGTATTACTTTCTTAGGTAGTAAAAATCCCATAATCTTCTGCTGCCACCATTCATCGTAATTTACATGATCCACCAACCATTAATTGTCTATGGGTACAACTACTCCCGGCTAAACTGATTCTAACACTGGGGGATCTCTAGGATCCAAATATCGCAACAACGACACACCAACGAAAATCTCATCAACAACGATTGCAAGGACGTCGTAAAATAATTACATGAATGACATAACAAATGACAACAGTGTAAACATGAGTAAAGTGTGCTAATTTAGCGAAATTAAAGATATTTGCGAAATTAACATTTACAAGCTCGCGAGGTTACCGCAAGCTAGATCCGAAAATAGGGGCACTATTAGCTGTCATCCACTATGTAAACACCTATATAAAGAGGAGAGCAGGAGAGAGAAAAGGAGGACACATTTTTTAAGAGAGAGAGACAATTTTGTAGAGAGAGAGTTTATTTTCTTTATCATCTTCTTCCTCAAAACTAGATCTAGAAAGCTTCAAATACTCATTAATGGAGATTCTAAATGTAAACTCATGTAATTACAAAAATCACTAGTGAAGAACCATGGATGTAGATCACATTGATCGAACCATGTAAAAAATCTTGTGTCTCCATTTATAATTTTAGCACTTTTATCTTTATTTTGATTATCAAATAAGTTTAGATCTAGAAAATATTATCATAATATCACAAGGGGTGTGTTGTGGGATTTCCTGCAACTACATTTGGCGCTAGAAACAGGGAGGAGTAAAGGATTTATCCTTCCTGTAACTTGTTGATTCAAGAAGTTTCCATGAAGATTAGCTACTGTTCATATTTATTTTTAGATCTTAAAGTTTCAGGAGCAAAAACGGAAATTTCATGGAAGAAGTTACACTTTCAGGGAGTAAACATCATTAACAATTTAAAGACATGAAAAGAAGAAGAAAAAAAAAAATTAGTTGTTGTGGTGAAATTCGGGGGAAGAAAACTAAAGTTTCAATGGAAAATTTTCATGTTCAGGAGAAGAAGGCAAATGTGAAAGAAATTAAGGAAAGACGAAGAGAAGATAAGAGGCGAGATATTTGCAATTCTTATCACAAACAGAAATTCGCAAAGATGGTTTGAGTTTGAGCGAATAAGCAAGAGGTCACGGGTTCGAATTCGTAGAGACACATATTTTTCATTTTCTTCTCATCTTCAGTGGCGAATAAGAGAATAAGGAAAAAAGTTATGAGTTAATTTCGCAGAGAAGTTCTTGAACAGTTGGTCTAGAGAGCAATATGTGCGTTCGTGGTCGCAAGTTCGAATTCACTTGCGAGCATAATTTTCTTCTTTTTACAGAGGGGAAAAAATGGATAATTTCGCAAGGTTGTTTCATTATTTCGCAAACAAGAGGCAAAGACTGATTGGTTATCTCGAAGTTAATGAGTTCATGGTCGCGAGTTCAAATCCCAACGAACGTGTATTTTTCGCATGGATTTTTCGCAAGAGTATTTCGCAAGAAGAAAGTAGGTGATTATTTCGCAGAAACACTTCGCAGAGGTAGGGCTAGCACAGTTGGTCAGGAGGCATGAATGCAAGCAGAAGGTCGCGGGATCAATTTTTGCTTCTCGCAAGTTTGTTTTTGTTATGCGAAATTTATACAAAATTGCCTCTCGCAAAGTTAGTCTTTGATTACTTCGCAAGATCTTTGATTATTTCGCAAGAGAGGGTTAGCACAGTTGGTATGGTGCGATAATATGCAAGTAGCATATCGCGGGTTCAATTCTTGCCTCTCGCAGCTATTTTTGCTAAGTGACATTTATACTTCGTGCAACGTATATTTCGAGATTGACAACAACAGCAAACCACAAAAGCTAAGTACCACTTTTCTTCAACATTTTACTTACAACAAATAAAAGATTTTTGATTTGATTTACAAAACGCGATACAATCACAGAATTACAAAGATTTCAGAATTACAAAGATTTCACGATTACAAAGATTCGAGAAAAATCTCATGAGATATTACAAGAGAAACCGAGAAAAATATCTCATGAGATCAATTTATATATTTCCCTTAAATATTTGCTTTGTTTCAAATGAGAATGATATCTAACATGGAGAGTAGTAGGAGGCAAAATAAGAACCTTCCATCAACAAAGGCTAGTAAGACCTTCCATCAACAAAGTCGCGTAAGACCTCATTAGGATCATTTCCATGAAAGATGTTTATCGGATGAAACGAAACAAGTTATACAAAGGAAATCAAAACAAAGAAAAACGATTTGAACTTGCAATTAAATGAATATTTTTGATAAAAGAAATGTTGAATACTAATCTAAATTCTTATTTGCATTACAACATTGCATGAGGCAGAGAACGTGGAGTAATAATTTCGCAATACTTCTTATTCGCAATCAAGGATGGATACTTCTCAAAGGATACTTCATACTTCTTATATATTTCGAGGATTAAGTACTTCTTATACTTCTTCAAGAATACTTCATACTTCACATACTTCAAGAAACGATACTTCATATATACTTCTCAAAGCTTCGGAACTTCGCAAAAGAATAGAGGCAAGTACGTACTTTTCAAGTCCAATATTCTTTCGCTCGTTCATTCATCAACAAAGATCAAAGATTACTCCAACATCAAGCATCTCACACTAACAACTACAACAAAGAGGATTTTTCCTTAAAGATCGCTCTTCAAGCAATATTCAAGGAAAAAGAGGCAAGATGTAGGATCCAAATATCGCAACAACGACACACCAGCGAAAATCTCATCAACAACGATTGCGAGGACGTCGTAAAATAATTACATGAATGACATAACGGATGACAACAGTGTAAACATGAGTAAAGTGTGGTAATTTAGAAAAATTAAAGATATTTGCGAAATTAACATTTACAAGCTCGCGAGGTTACCGCAAGCTAGATCCGAAAATAGGGGCCCTATTAGCTGTCATCCACTATGTAAACACCTATATAAAGAGGAGATCAGGAGAGAGAAAAGGAGGACACATTTTTTTTAAGAGAGAGATCTTTTTAGGGAGAGAGACAATTTTGTAGAGAGAGAGAGTTTATTTTCTTTATCATCTTCTTCCTCAAAACTAGATCTAGAAAGCTCCAAATACTCATTAATGGAGATTCTAAATGTAAACTCATGTAATTACAAAAATCACTAGTGAAGAACCATGGATGTAGATCACATTGATCGAACCATGTAAAAAATCTTGTGTCTCCATTTATAATTTTAGCACTTTTATCTTTATTTTGATTATCAAATAAGTTTAGATCTAGAAAATATTATCATAATATCACAAGGGGTGTGTTGTGGGATTTCCTGCAACTACAGTATCACATGGCATAGTTATTTTACTGGAAATCTGCCGCACACATCTCTCACCAAGGTACATACTGAACCACTGACCCCTAAAATCATAAAATACAACTCTATTCTCCGACATTTCCTATGCCTCAACTACCTCTTTAAAACTGCTATACTTATCATCTTTACATGGTTGCCATATCACTGATTCTTTGGTTCTCATGTCAAGTTTTTCCAATTGAATGCTTGTAGTTATCAACTTGACTTTGACCCACTCTATTCTCCCTCCTAAATAATAAAATGGCAGGATAACAACACTGATTATTGATAATAGTTGCATTTAGTCTCAAAAGTCAAAATTGGTTGACAATTACAAAAATAGAAGTAGTACCAATACTCTATAATCATCCACATCTCACCCTTTCCCGAACGCTTTGGATAACTCCATTTGTCAAGAAAATCAAACAAATTTCGCAGTGCAGCACTGACCCAATCACATTGGCCGAGATTATGCAAATTTTCCATCAATACTAACCATCCCTTATTTGCTCTTGTTATAGTGTTTCCTATCAAAAATGTACCAATACACCACAATAAAAAAATATTCTGGTCAATTCTTCCCAAAAACCATCGTTGTTTATGTGTTGTTTACTCTTGATGTAGTGTGCATGAGATCCTAATGGAACAAAGCTCGCTTGGGATTCCCATGCACCAACTTTCTCATAAGGACGACCTTCTAGCCTTGCTTTCTCTGCAACTGCTGCTCTCGCATCCTGGTTTTCCACCACACTATAAAAATAAGTATTGTCATACCCCATGTAATCTCTTTTGTTCAACATAGGTGGTATACGCATTGTACGACCACCACCTATTGGAATACCCGTCTGTCTTACAAAATATGAAGGTGTTATTCCTAACTCGAACTCAAGAAAGTGAAATGTCCTAGTCTTCTTCCACCATATCTCCATAACACCTTCCGTTAATTTACAATCGCAACAAGAGAAATCAAATTCAAAAAACCGAAGAAAACTACAGTTTTGTAACACATCCAAGGCTTGCGGATTACCGTTCACCACTATCTTATAAAAATTGTTCACTTGAGCCCAACTTGTTCACTGCAAGTCTTGCAATACCACCACACACATCTAGTATCTCTGTTCAAATATACTCCAAAAACTCCATTGCAACCCAAACAAAACTACAGCTCAACTGCAACATTCCATTCCATCGCTTGTTTCTTTATTTTCATTATTTCACCTGCACAACACATTTCCATTGCAGATTCAAATCTCATCTCAGTCAAAACCACAACTCCCATTTCATTCTCTACAATACAACCCCTGGCATAAACATACTTAAGCCTCAACTCCACCCGCGACAGCATAACAGTACCAACTCCACTTCATTCGACTGCCATCACCAGCAAATTGTTTCAGCATCATTACATCTCTATCCTGCAGTTTCAATCAGCACCTGCAACCATTGTCTCAACAACATGACACACATCACCTGCAATTTCAGCTCAAGTCACCTGTGTTGTTCATGACTCAAAACCCATTTAAGACCAACACACAGCATGACTTCCATGTCTTTGCTTCTCCGATTTCTGAGTCACCAGTTTTATCTCCTTCCCTGAGTCCATCTCATCTCTACCAGAACCACCATGAGCAATGATACAACCACCAGCAACTCCATATTTATCCACTCAAACAGATCCTTGTTATCAGTTCCAGCAACACATTCTGCAACAACCCACCTTCCTTTCAAAACAATCATCATCTTAATAACACCACAGAGATCTCAGTATCACTGTCACCTGCAATATACCACCATGAGCAACATCTGTAACACCATATCTCCTCCACCAATTTCATCTGAGTCTTCTCTCAAGCCCTAACAACTTCATAAACAGACAACACCCAATTCTTCTCAGCATCTCAAGCCAAAAGCTGCACCAACAACATCACTGCCTTCTACGGCCTTGTAATCTCCATGGCATCATTATCTCATTCGACAGCAACAGTAACAACTCATCACCATTTCAGTTCTTCATGGTTTGTCTCAAAGGTTCATTACTACATATTTATAACCACCAACACCAGTTGCTCAAAACCCATCTCTTTCTCTTCCATTCAACACCAGTTCAACATTAGTTCAGTTTCATCTCTGATTCCACCATCGTATCTCATCACCAGAAGCTCCAATTCTCAGTTGTGACTGAATTGCAGCTGTAACAAAATCAACTTCTTTGTAAACTGCATCACTAACCACACTGCAGCTTCTTCTTGTAATCTTGCCATCTGAGCAACAAACCACCAATTCATTACCAACCATCTTATGTTAAATATAGCACCATTCTGTAGCAGCATCTCAGCGCAAATTGCTTCAGCTTCAGCTGCTCTATTCTTGTAACTGACCCATTCAATTACTGCATCTCAGCTTCCATCTACTGCAGTGCCATTTCAGATGCAATTCATAGCTTCACCACCATATCCTGTGATTCCAGTTCACTTGGCTTGCAACAACACCACTTCTAGCCATTAGATCATCACCTGCCACTCCATCTCAGTCACAGTTCCATCTTCTTGTAAACTGCAGCTCAACCTCATGGCTCGCAATTGCAGCTGCAGTCAGACCACAACCACACAACAAGTGATTCCTCCATTTTCTGTAATTGCGGCTACAAAAACTCTTAAACTCTACCAGTGCCATCAATTCCAAGCAACATCAACCCCCACATACAGACAACAACTCAAACACCAGAATCATCTGATACCCATCTCTGATTCACCCAAATAAGCTCCTATTATTCTCTGAAACCCTAACAATTCATCCTTGTCTTTGATTAGCACCATTAGTAAACTCCCATCTAACACAATTTCATAAACCCTAATCCACAATCTTCAATTCTTTCTTAGTTTCAGTAACACAACCACATCAAATCCATTTCTCGATCTTCCCTATCCATCTCAGCATCAAACCCTATGTGAGAATCGAATTCAGAAACCCTTGCAGATCCCTTTTAAATTCAAACTCCAATTTCTTGTCTTCAACCACCGATATCACCTCCTAGCTGCTTCAGAATCAAGTTCCACCACAAACCCAATCTGTAGAATTATTAATCGATCTTCATAGGAACGTTTCCTCTCTGATATTCTCAATTCCTCTATTCTTCTCTTTAATGGAGCCGCCATGGCTTTCTCGATTTCAAGCAGAGTGAAAGAGAGAAAAACAATGATAAAGAGGAAAATGATGTTTCTCTGATTTTTAGGTTTGTGTAAGAAAAAGAATTTATATTGGCACTCCGCTCGTTAAGATAAGGGGCACTGAAGTGATATTTGGCCTCTCCATTTCACGGAATCGACTGCCTGTTCACTTCCTTGTTGCGCATATTCTTAGCCGGCTCCATCGCTTGCCTGTGAATTGACCTTTTAGCTCTTTACGCTCCAAAATGGACATTTTCTCATTCTTTTGCTCCTAATGACTCCAAAGTACCTAAACACTCAAAAGTAAACATAAGATACATAATTCACACAAAAACTCGCAAAGAAAGCATAAACAATAGATAAATATCAAGGCGTTTACAACACCTATCAAATTCCCCCACACTTAGACTTTGCTAGTCCTCGAGCAAATCAAACTAAACCAATTCTAAAGGATACAAACAACTCCCGTGGGGGTTTACTAGAGATATACCCACAAAACCTACATTTCCAACTTACTAGTTCTCCGTAATGATAGCATCCAACGCGCTAAGAAGACATAGAGATTCTGCACACTAGTCATAAGAAGTTAGACACATATATGAACACAATCTCATCCTTAAAAGTTGAGAGAGAAATAACCATCCCTTATCGAAAGAAATTCGGGTTCAGAGTGATCGAAAGTCTCGACTCGCCTCACAAGAAAGGGTTTTATGAAGTTGCTCTCAATAATAAACAACTTTTTATGGGTCACACATGTGTCCAGGTAGGAATGAAGAGAGAATCATGCGACACCTTGAATGGTAGGAAGGCAAAAACCCTCCGAATTGTTTTGAAAACCCACATCTTTTATTCATTTTGAAAACCCATTTTCTGACGATCTCTAAGAAAGGAAATCAACCACTTAACGAAGGTGGGAATATGCTTACTTACCTCGTTATCCGTTCGGCGTGCAGTTAGCACCACTCTCACAGGATCCATAGAAACGTCTTCGGTCTTCAATCCTTGCCTTCATCTTCGTCTTCTGTCTTCAACTATCGATGATGAAATCTTAAACTTCGTAGAATCTTGACAATGTGATTCTTTCCTCTGATTCCTTGTTGCTTGAAACTTCATTATGAATTTTCCTTCATTCCATTGGCTTTATTGAAAGAACAAAACTAAAAATGAACTAAACAAACGAAAATATGATACAATGGATTTTTCTTGTCTTTTTTTTTTTTACTTTTTTTTTTTCATGAGACAAGAGAAATAAAATACAAATAAAGATAAAATAAAAATGTAAGTACAAAGGCCATGGTGTAAGTACTTTACCGCTTGATTCTTCACAACTTGTATGTCTTGATATCATAAACTTCTCGAACTCTCATCCTTGATAATCTTCGCTCTTGTACAATAGTCTTCAACTTGTAAAAATTCTGCTCCTTGTCTTGTTGCTTTACTTGAATCTGAAATCTGCTCATTTTTGTACTGTTGCTTGTAAACCTTGAACGTCTTCAACTTTCCTTCGAATTTGTGATGCTCCTCTTGTTGATGATGATGGTGTTTCTATAGACCTGTTGGTGTAGATAGAGATAAAGTGGATGGTGCTAACTGCGAACAAGATTACAAGTGGTATGTAAGTTAGCAATTCGATGTCACCATCATGATTGATAAAATAGCACTCAAGAGATCAAAATAGTGCTTCTAGTGGTGGGAGGTTGGGTAGCTCACCATTCTACCCGGAGTTTACGTACGGTGACACACACTCTAAAAGCACAAATTTAGACACGTACAAAATAGTGAAGGTCGGTGCCTCTCATGATGTAACATGGGTAGTCTCCACTATAGGGGACCACAACTCTAATACCGAATTCAGCCTGCACCTTATTTGCCACTGGCATGGTTAAATCCAACTTTAACTCTCATACAAGTAAGAAACCCGATCATGTTCTCTGTCATCTCTAAGTTCAGTCACTCTTATAAGAATCTTGATGTAATCTTAGAGACATGTATACTATGTGACTCTAAACTAACCACAAGTTGGTGTTTTTTATTCACTATTTTACACAAAAGTTGAAATTTTTACAATGCAAATGCTTAACCACTCCCCCACACTTAAACTTTACATTGTCCTCAATGTAAATTGAGTCATCCAAAGTAAGTCAAGGTGGGAAATCCTACATGATAATATGACAAGAAATCAGAAAAAGTAAATACAAGACAAGAAAAAAAACTAAAAACAAGAGAAGAAATACTCATCCTATGGGTTGCCTCCCATGTAGCGCTTGGTTTAAAGTCGCCAGCCTGACTATCTCCTTGTTTGCTACACCTTATCCGGCTTCCAACACATTATGGAAATCTGATTGAATGCTACTCAAGTGCTTCCTCGCCTCAAAGATGTTGAAGTGGATGACCTCTTCATCAAACTCCATAGTCAAGGTACCATTGTGGACATCAATCTTCGTTCTAGCGGTACTCATAAATGGTCTACCCAACAATAAAGGTGTAGAAGAGTATGAACTCACATCACTCATGTCTAGAACGTAGAAATCCACTGGAAATATTAATCCTTTTACCTGCACCAAAACATCCTCAATAATCCCTTTCGGGTAAACATTAGATTTATGACAAGTTGAATAACTATGCCGGTTTCCTTAAGAGGACCAAGATTTAAAGCATCATAAATTGAAGTAGGCATGACATTAATGGAAGCTCCTAAATCTAGCATAGCTTTTGTAAACCTTGTTTTACCAATAGTGCATGGAATTGTGAAACTACCGGGATCCTTCAACTTAGGTGGGAGTTTCTTTCGAAGATATGCCGAAGCATTCTCCCCACACTCATTACCTCGTTACCAGTTAGCTTGTGCTTGTCAGTGCACAATTCCTTTACACACTTTGCATAGCCAGGAGTTTGCCTAATTACTTCAATGAGTGGAATATTCACTTGGACCTTCTTAAAAACATCCCAAATATCTCTATCTTGTTCCACCTTCCTATTAGCTTTAGCGAACCTGCCAGGAAAAGGTAAAGGAGGAACATAAGTAGAAACAATAGGTTTAGACTTAGAATTAGTTACCTCGGAAGTTTGGGGAAAATCAACGTTCTTTTCATCCAAAAACGGTTCTTTTGGTGTTTGTTCTTTACCCGAATCGATAACTTCGGTTTGCACGAATTGTGTACCACTTCCCAACGTAATAGCATTGACACCCTCTCTTGGGTTAAGAGGTTGGGAAGGGAGTTTCTCACCATTTTGTGCATGCAACTCATTAATCTCCTCTTCAATGGAACTCATTTGAGTTTGCAACTCCTTTATTGTACTCTTGGTCTCTTGTTGACTTTGTTTAAACATAGTAGAAATGCCTTGCATCATGGTGCTAAGCTTTTCATCGAAATCGGAACCTTGACCTTAAGATGATTGTTGTTGTTGCGGTCCACCAACTTGTGCTTGCAACTCTTTAATTGCATTATCCGTTTTCCGCTGATTCAAGTCCGCTAGTTGTTGATTTTGCTGTACCACGGATATTAGAGTCTCAATCAAAGTAGCCATCTTTGCCAATTCTGGGATTTGTGCTTGTTGTGGTTGTTGCACTTGTTGCTGGAACTCACTCGGATGCTTGTAAACAGAACTTTCACTTGCAACTTGCTCCTTACCATAACCAAAGTTGGGGTTGTCTTTCCATCCTTGATCGCAAGAGTTGGAGTAAGTATCAAACCGCTGATTTGAGAAAATAGCATTGACTTTCTCTACGTTCTCATAAGCTGGGCGTGATGGTTTTACAACCACCACTGCAATTTGTTGCATCATTGCCATCATATTGCTCATTTGTTGACGTAACTCAAAAATCTCGTCAACTTGATTAGTTTCCTTGATAGGTAGCTCTAAATTACGACTTGAAAATTATTGAGAATTTGCTGCCATACTCTCAATCAACTCTCTAGCTTGTGTCACCGTCTTTTTCATAAGTGCACCACCACTTGCAGCGTCAAGAATATTCCTATCACTTGCTTGGAGACCTTCATAGAAGTATAGGATAATCATTGTGTCACAGAATTGATGATGAGGGCAGCTTGCCACCAATCTCTTGTACCGTTCCCAACATTCATACAACGATTCCCCCACATTTTGTGTCATCCCACAAATCTCCTTGCGAATTTGAGTAGCCTTTGACGCAGGAAAATATCTCTCTAAGAAGAGTTTCTTCAATCCATTCCATGTTGTGACACTACTAGGTGGTACATAATATAACCAATCTTTAGCTGCGTCGAGTAAAGAGAAAGGAAAGGCACGCACCATTCCTTCATTTTCATCAGCCCCTTCAGGTATCATATTTGTCAACAACCATTGAAACTCCATAAGATGCTTGTTCGGGTCTTCCCATGCAAATCCATGGAACTTTGGTATCTGGCTGATTAACCCTGGCTTAATATCAAATGTGGAAGTTGCCTCAATGCACCATTGTTGTTGATCCAACTTCTGAGAAGCTATCTCCTTGAATGTGCGATTTGCATCACCCATTTCTTCTCCCAGTTTGTATTTCAGTAAGGTACCTGAAACACAATTCTCAAAACGAAATTAAAAATAGCGTAAAAATAAGAAACCAAAACTATATAACAAGCCGATGCCTCCCCGGCAGCGGTGCCAAAAATTTGATCGCAGTCGTATACGTCAAAAATAATTTCACTTTCTCACTCTACTAATATAAATGAAGTACGTGGTAAGAAAGAGTTCGTTCCACAGAGAGGCTTTTGTTGTTATTAAATTTCAGTTTCTTAGTAACCAATGGGGGGATTTGTGTTTATCAATGCAATAAAAATAAATTGAAAGCAATAAAATATGAAAATAATCAATAAGAAGAAGGTATTGGTCACGGGATAGTATCATTCACAAACATGTATTTTCATCAATGACTAGAATTGATATTTTAATCTCTCATTTACTAAAAGTCCTAGGATACCTTGATCGCAAGTATATCCCGCTAATTCCCTGATTTCATCACAACCACATTAAAAGATGCATATGTGAATTCTTCCTAGAAAGCAACCTAAAGTGTAAACGCACAATTAAGTTTAACTCCCTAAAAGCACTAAGTTCTATGGAATAAAACTAATCAATGCAAACAAACGTGTAATAACCACACTATGCTACTTGTAATCAGGAATTGACAACTTTTTCCTATTGAAAATCCTAATCTAGCAATAGAGATGAATGCAAATCCAGTTGATTCCGGACTCAACCAAACGAGCAATCAAATCATAAGACAATATTAATAATGAATCATAAACAATAAAGTTGAGACAAAACTAATGCATTGAATCAAATATCATGTTGAGAAATCAACTTTATCCCATAACCAATAATATGTGTTTAGCTACTCATAGCTTTTGAGTTCATCATAATCATAATCAATAATAAAATGAAGAAGATGAAAAACAAATGAAAGCAAACCCTAGTCGCCGCTCTCCAAAAACTCTCAGTAGAAAATACGTCCTTTTCAAAAGAAGAAACTTTTCTTTTTTTGTAGCCTTTCCTCTTTCCAAAACTAGGTCTTCAAAGCCCAAAGTCCAAGCAAGCCCATATGTGAGAAAAAAAAACCAAGTGAAAATATTTCCCAAAAGTAGTTGCCGGAAAACTGGTATTATGGTCGGAAATTGGCCGGACAAGTGACCGGGAAGTAGCTCAGGTGACCGGAAAAGTCCACCCGGTCACCGGTCAAAGTTTGTCAACGAGTCAACTCGGAAAGTCAGACCGAGTCATGATGAGTCATCTGAGTTAATCCCGAATCAACATCTGACTTGGCTGAGTGAGCTAACTGGTCAAGGCTGAATGGGTTGAGTTGCACATGCCATATCCTTTGTTGCGCTAGGATGGCGCTTCATCAGTTCAGTCCAGCCATGATGGTTGTGCCTTCTTCACAGCTGCAGCTTCGACTCTGTCCATCCACCCATTCGGCAACTGCTCTCGTTACTCAAACGCCTTCAGTTCTGTCCAATCAACAACATCAGCTCCGACCAACCACAACCTACTACTCCAGTTCACTGCAAGTCTTGCAATACCACCACACACAGCTAGTATCTCAGTTCAGATATACTCCAAAAACTCCATTGCAACCAAAACAAAACTACAGCTCAACTGCAACTGTAATGATCCTCAAGCTCGTCAACGCTATTTGACTGGTATAACGATGATCAAGAGACGACTAAGCCGCTAATGACTCGATTAGATAATATATATTTAAATTAATAGAAATTAATCTAACCACGATTTAGATACGAAACTAGTATCACTAGATAGATCTCGAAAAGTTATGCGAATTAGACTACTCGAACGTGTCATTCGGATACCGGACAAAGAATATTTTATCATATTAGTATGAAGGACAAAATTATAATTCTTAAACCGACTTGGGCTGCCCTTATCCTTTTTCTGGGAGCCTTAATAATTTGCTTCTGCCATATCTCCTACGCGTGTCAAAAAGAAAATCATTTCTCTTTTCTTCTTCTCTTTCCTTCTTTCTTCTGTTTTTCTTCTTCCTTTTCCAGTCGATCTCAGTTCAGAAGAACTGAGTTATTTGTGTGTGAAATATTTATAGAAAGATAAGTAGCTTAATGAATCGAGGATGATGAAGTTAGAATTGAGGTTGTTTGAGTTCCAGGAGAATAATAAGGTGGTGTTGATGTTCATTTGAAGCTAGGGTTTCTAGTAGTTTTGATTCAAGTTGATTTCGTGTTGTAAAAGAAGAATTGAGAACTGGGTTTAGTTGATTGAAGTTTAATTGAAGTTCTGAGGCTGTCCTGGTGAAGAATCGAATTCAAAACTCAACGAAAAAGGTAAATTAGGGATTTAAATTAGGGTTTCTAGTCTATTGAATTTCTTTATGAAATTGTTGTTGTTTGTTTGTTATGTTTCATGGGTTTGTTCTTGATCGATAGGAGATATTTGTATAGGGATTTAATTTTAGTTCTTTAGCAATTTAATTTCGGGTTAGGGTTTCAGTGAATTGAAGATGAAGAAGAATTGTAAATTGGATTTGATTAATGGGTTTTGGGTCTGTGATGGAAAAATTGGAATCAGGTGAAGGGTTTATGTGAAGCTAGTTTTCCTATTAGTTAACAAGGGGAAGAACTATATGATGTTGGTGGTTAGATTAGAGTGATACAATTGAATCTATGAGGAGTTTGAGAAAGATTAGAGTTCAATTTTAGTTTCTTAAGGAAGCAGGGTCTTAGGTTAGGGTTTGGATAATTTGAAGATGTAATTAGGCCTTTAGAGATAGAATCTATGAGTGAAGAAGATGAATTTGATAGATATGTTTGAAGCTGGGGTTTGCAGGTGGTGTTTGGTTATTAAATTCATGGATTGGATGTGGTGATGGAATTGTTGTGTTGATGAATTGGTATTCATAAATTGGAGGGTTGAGCTTTTGAATTTGGGATTTGTTTAGGGTTTCTGAGGAAACCAATGTTGGTGTTGAAGATTATTGAGTATGGTTGAGATACAGGGGATATGAAGCTACAAGTATAATGAAGTATTGGCTTGGCAGTGTAACTGTATTGAAGATTGAGGCTATGGAATGAACTGGAGATGAATTTGTTTATGTGTTGGTGAGTGTAGGTGTTTGTGTTGCTGCTTAGGTGCTTGAGTTGAAGATTATATGAGTAGATCAAGTTGATTCCAGTATTTTAGTGAACTGGTATTGCATGAGTTTGAGTGTGCTTGTGAACCATTAATGAGAAGATATGGCATTTCAGTTAGTGTATGAAGGTCATGAGATGCCTGAAGTGATAGTGGTGTTATTGGTCAAGATTCTTTTGGATGAATGTTAAGATATGCAGGGAGAACAAATATTGCAGGTGGACTAATGCCATTACATTGCAGCTACAAACATTGTTCAAGAAAAAGAATGTTAGAATGGGCTTTGGATGTTACAGGACATGGATGTTACCTTGAATGCAACTGGGATTTAGTGTGGGTCTGAAATGTGAAGCTGGGTTGGTAATGATGTTGCTGTGAAAGTAAAGTGGATTGATCAATACAAGGTTTTGGGTATGAGGATGTTGAACCGCTTGGGATGAAGGTTTAAGTTACTATGGCGAGTTTGAATGAAGCAGTGTCTTGTTGTTGCTAGTATTGAGAATCGCAAGGTAAAGGAAATGAACTGGAAATTGAGATGATTGAATATGTCAAGAAGAAATGAACCTAATGATGTTATTGTTGAAATCTTAGTTGAATTGAAGTTGGAAGTTAGAAGTAGCTTAAGAACTGTGTATAGTTAGAATATTATAGAGATTGTGTGTTTGTATCTTGTGCTTTGTTTGTGCCTTAGTATCCTTTGGCCTGAGCAATGGCTCTGGCCTGTGCAAGGCTTGGCCTTGAGCTTTTCGGCTTAGTCAGAACCTGACTGACCTAGCTTACCCTGACTCAGATATCTGAATGAGTTGAATCGTTTTGACTCACCGAGTTTCATATCTTGACCCGAGTTGACTCAGTGACTTAACTCGTTGACCAATTGACTTGACTTTGGACTCTGACCTGGACTTGACCTTGACTATTGACGTGGACTGTTAGCTGACTCCTTTGACCATCAGTGACCGTTAGTTTGACCCAGATGGACCGGGCCTTGTGTATTGGGCCGAGTTTAGTGGACTTGGGATTAGTGCCATGTATTCTTAGTTTGATGTTTTGGACCTCTTATGGTCTGAATTAGCTTTTGGTTCCTTCTACAAAGTTGTAGATATTCGTAAGACCTATCAAATGGACTATAGAACCAACCTAATCAGATTAGTAAAACATTGGAAGTGTTAAAGATACATAATGAAAAGGTGTAGAACCATAAATGGGCTTAGAACTATTAGATATAGTTTACTTTGCCAATAACTAGAGAATTGTATGTGATTATGTTATGAGCCTTGTGTGAGCCTTTTGGCTAATCTTTAGAGTGCTTGTGTGATTAACAGTTAGTCGTTATTAACAACGAACGATCTAAAGAATGAACCAGTGGATTATGGATCTCAAGGTATGCGAGGCTTGTCATCAAAAGAGGTGGGAATCGATAACGAGCTCTCTTGTATTCATTATTGTTTTACAAATCTATCTTTTGTGAAATCCATGCATATCTTTGTTATTATATGATAGTGTATGCATGTATTATATGTGTGTATTACAAACTAGTTTTCTTTTACATTTTGGGATGGGCTTGGATCTTTAGAAACAACTGATATCTGTGTTTTGGGAGTTACTTATTTTCAAAAGTGATTCTTTCCATTGACTGGAAAGTGGTTACAATCTTTATTTATTGTTAGCATGAAAGGGAGAAGTTTTCCTTTTGATTGGTGTGAGATGTGTGCCCCCAAATGTTATACCTAATTTAAGCAAACCTAGATAGACCTCGTTGGGTTGAATATTATATAGGTCTGGTTTTAATTTGGCCATTATATTTTCCCTATTTTTGTACGGGGGCAACGCATGTATCATACATGGATGTTTATTATTCTTTTAAATTACTTTCAAAAGCTATTATATTATGTTTTGGTGTTTAGAGAGAATGATGTTGAGAATCTTATGTCTGATTGTTGGATTTGACATGCGAGAGGTATAGGGTTCTTCATGTTAAAGTCCTTCCGTCGGCTATAACGTTAACACCATTAGATCTCTTTAGATACTTTCTATATAGAGTGCGCGTATAATAAGGTACTGGTAAGGTACAAATCTTATATGACTACGGGGTCGTCAAACCTCAGGGCGCTTTAATGATCATTAAAGAATCCGCAAGAGTCACGCCTTACTACTCCGAAGGACTGCGTCGCTTAACTATTATTTCATGTTGTAAATGCGTACGCAAGATTGGTTGGTAGAACTTTATATTTCAGTACAACTTATTATTTTAATATGCTTTATCTGTTTTTCCGTGTTTTTATCGGTTTTCAGTAAAACCTGCATTAAATCATTCTAGTGATTACTTGAAAGTTAGTTATTATTTCTACTGGGCACCCCTTTTAGGGATGATGTGCTCACCCATTCCCACTTTCAGTTTCAGAGACATATCGAGATGTGTACACAACGTTGAAAGCTTCGAGGAGTTGGTTAGATTCCGCTATGTTTATTTTGTGTTTATAATTTTATATTCTATTCGTAAACCAACTCACTATAAAATATGTATTATTTGAGAGGAGTTCTTGTATTTATTTCAGAGAGGGTTTAGATTCGGGTTAATCTTTGTTTAGAACTTCTTTCTTAATTTTTAAGCAGATATTTTAGATCGTTAGTGCCTCTTTATGTAGTTAATCTCTTAGATTAGTTAGCTGCTAGCTTAGGGGGCGCTACAGTGTTGGTATCAAAGCTCACCATTAGATCTTACATGGGAAACAATAGGATTAGCCAGTGCCAGTTAGATAACTAGATAATTTAGAAATGGTAATGGGTTGTGAGATAAATCTTAATTACTAAAAACAATCAATAACTAAAAGAGGAATTGAATTGCTTTGATTGAATTGTATAACATGTTGATTGTTTGTTCTTTGTTTTGTGTAGGTATGTTCTTTTATAATTTATGAGTAAAAATTGTAGGCTGAAACCAATTGTGGTATAAGTTAGAAACATCAATAGATAACTAGAAATTTAGTTAGTCTCAATTGAATGATACTTAATAATCTAGCACTGTAGAATAGTGAGGTTGGTAATTCAGATATGTTTGCGTCGTCTTTTGGCCGTAGGAAAGCATTGTCAGGTCTGAGCAGCCTAGACAGGGCAACTACATGCATGGATTACCATTCGTAAAAGGAGAACTTGGTTCTGTTAGTTAATCAATAGATCCCAAGTTTTACTTAGAAACTAATAGAGTGTCCTCCCTAATAATTAGAACCTTTAATCTATCAAAGTAGAAATGAAGTTAAATTGTAAAAGAAATTAAGATAATAGTTCGACTATTAGTGTTAATAATAATAAATGATAATAGTATGACTAATAATCATAACGAAAGTAATATTAACACTTATCAAATAGTATTTTAGTGAACTTTATCTAATTAAAATCTCATTAGTAAATGTACAATGATAAAAGTAATAATTAGGATCAAGTAGCTACGCAAAATACTTAGTAATTATGTACGGCCAGATTGTGTAATTTAAATAAAATTAGAAATACTTTCTTGTGCATAGAAACCAGATAGATAATATAACACTTATTAGGATAAGACTTAAGAATGTGCGAATATATATATTGCATAAAATAAAAAGACTGAATTTTTAGTAATCTTATACCCAAATTATATTTAGTCTAATA
>JAJJWW010009277.1:0-51261 GCA_023531295.1 Papaver armeniacum
TAGACCTTTAACTCTGGAAAATAACCTTAGCACAAAGAATGGAACCGGATAAACCCTTTGATTGGGGGTTAGCCACCCAGCTTTTGAGTAGAACTTAAATAAAGCGAGTTTTGTTATATTCATTGATATCTCAATTACAGGACTCGAGCAGTATTTATAGCTGCAGAAACTTGCAAATAAAGAGAACTAGTTTGAACAAAATAAGGAAACCAAACTATGCTAAATATAGGTAAGCTAAAATAAGTAAACTGCTGTAAATAGGTGTTGGACCGTAACATCCCACCCTGCTTGAAAGAAGGCTTGCCCTCAAGCCTCAAATTTTGGAAACCGGACCAAGAATTCAGATGCATCTTCCCAAGTTGCTTCATCTGGCGCATGATTTTTCCATTTTATGAGCCATTTGGTAGCAGCTCGATTACCTTTCTTATACATCATCCTGTCCAAAATAGTATCAGGCTCCCATTTATCGTAATCAATGACTGCAGGCAAAATACATTTCCCAGTGAAGTAGTCGTTCCTAACTTAAGTTTAAGCTGCGACACATGAAATACTGGGTGAATGCGACTCGTTGTAGGAAGATCCAATTTGTAAGCAACTGAACCAATTTTTTCCAATATGCGAAAGGGACCATAAAATCTAGGAGATAGCTTAGAAAAAGATTGAGTTGACACTGTTGTTTGTCTGTAGGGCTGTAACCTTAAATAAACCCAATCATTTACTGAAAATTCACGTTCTGTACGGCGAGAATCAGCATATTTCTTCATTCTGGATTGTGCATCATGTAAATGGGATTTCAGTAACTTGAGAGTATGATCACGAGCCTTCAAATTCAAGTCAACATCATTCACGAAGTTGAACCGGAGTAAATAAGCTGTAATAGATGGCGGAGGGAGACTATACAAAGCTTCATAAGGAGTCATTTGAATAGCCGAGTGAAAGCTTGTATTATACCACCATTCATCCCAGGATAGCCATTTAATCCAATCGGTTGGCTTAACTCCAGCAAAACACCTCAAATAACACTCCAAAGTGCGATTAGTTACCTCGGTTTTGCCCATCGGCGAGGATGGTATCTTTGAGCTGCGACATAATTGTGTGTTACGTAGTGTAAAGTACGCCTCCCGAAATTGCTCATAAAAGATTGGGTCGCGATCACTTACTATAGTTCTTGGCATACCATGGAGTCTACGACAACTTCACGCACAAAAATTTGCAGAATGTAACTAGCGAGAATACGGGTGAGTGAGAGGTATAAAATGAGCATACTTTGACAAACGATCAACTACCACCAATATAGAGTTTTTTACGTTGGATGAAGGAAATCCATCGATAAAATCCATAGATATATCGATCCACACATCTCAAAAGGAATAGGCAAAGGGCTTAAAAGGCACGGAGGTGAAACAACTTGAGTTGCTTCTTTGGCAAACGTCACAAGTGAAGAACAAAAGTTTTGACGAACCGCTAAGCCTTTCCAATAAAAACTATGTTGCACACGTTTATACGTACGTAGAAATACGAATGTCCACCAATTGGATGAGTATGAAACTCTTCCAATATTTTTGTGCACCAAGAAGAAGTTGAGACCACCACAATTCTTCCTTTGTAACGTAACACACCTTCAACATAAGAAAAATTTGGTTTTGGAAAGCGAGGATCTATAATTAACTTTTGAATGAGTTTCTTTGTATTCAATGTCAGTGTGACATTCTTGCACTATCTCGGTCCACTCCACCGAAAATAGGTGCACTTAAGCTATAATGTGGGCTGGATTGGCGTGATAGAGCGTCTTAAAGATTGTCCTTTCCTGGATGAAAAAATGATTTCATAATCATAACCTAAGAGCTTAGATAACCACTTTTCTGCTCTAAAGAAGATAATTTGGGTCTAAAAATACTTTAGACTCTTGTGGTCCTATGTAAATTTTGAAATGCCTCCCAAGTAAGTAATGTCGCCACTTCTAAATTGCGGATATAATAGCAAAAGCATTTCTTTATCATAGACCGATAAAGATCTGTTCTTCTCGGCCAACGGTTTACATCGTGATAAGCAATAGGCCTGCCCGATTGTAATAAAACAACACCCAATCCAAATCCGTACGCATCACACTCAATTGAAAATTCCTTAGAAAAATCAGGAAGAATCAAAACTGGTGTTGTAGTTAATGCACGCTGTAATAATTTAAAAGCATCAGTAGCCTGATCAGTCCATTCAAAGGCGTCCTTTTTAAGCAGCTTGGTTAACGGAGCACTGATCTTACCAAAATCCTTCACAAATTTTCTATAGTAGCCTGCTAAGCCTAAGAATCCTCTTAATTCTCTGATTGTACTGGGAATAGGCCATGAAACGATACACTCTATCTTATCATGTTCAACGGAAACACCCTTCTCAGAAATTACATGGCCTAAATAACCAACCGAATAATGAGCAAAGTGACATTTAGACTCCTTGACAAATAATTGGTTAGAACGAAGGATATCAAATACCAATGACAAGTGAACTAAATGATCAGACATATTCTTGCTATATATTAAAATATCGTCAAAAAGACTAGCACGAACTTACGCAAATGTGGTGCGAAAATATGGTTCATCAAGCTTTGAAAAGTAGCGGAGCATTGGAAAGGCCAAATGGCATAACTAAGAACTCATAATGGCCATCATGCGTTCGAAAAGGCTGTCTTGGGAATGTCGGATGCATGTAATCGTATTTGATGATAGCGGCGTAAATCAATTTAGTAAACACGGTTGCACCATGCAATTCATCAAGTAACTCATCCACAACCGGTATTGGAAATCGATCTTTGATTGTAAGTTTGTTCAAAGCACGGTAATCAACACACATGCGCCAAGAACCGTCTTTTTTGCGCACCATCAAAACTGGAGAAGAGAACGGACTAGAGCTTGGGCGAACAAAACCAGCTAATTGTAATTCAGCAACAATTTTCTCAATCTCAGATTTCTGAAAATAAGGATAACGATATGGTCGCACATTGGTAGGAGTAGACCCAAAACTAGTGGAATACGATGATCATGTATCCTCTCTGGAGGAAGAGAAGTTGGTGTCTTGAATATATCGTAAAAAACTCATGTAACAATTGTTGAATTTAAGTGAATGATGTATACTTGGAGTTGACGACATAATCAAGTAATCAAGAAAATCGCATAACTCTCCTTGCTCAAAAGCTGTTGCATAGGTGTAGCATCCAATAAGCTTATCGAAGCAGAATTATGGCCCTATAAGAATACTGCTTTGGCTTGTTGAAATTGCATAGTAAGCTTAGAAAAATCCCATGTAATAGGACCTAATGTGCGTAGCCAATGAACACCCAAAACCGCATCACAACCACTAATATCCAATAAATGAAAATCTGCTGAAAAAGAATAACCCTGTGTAGTGTGAAAGGAATGTTATGACAGGATCCTTTACCCGCATCGACCACCATCACCTACGTAAGCATAATGAAGTAGTGTTCACCTGTGGAGTGTAACCACATTGCCTAGCCAAGTTGGGGTGCAAGAAGTTATGAGTAGAACCAGAGTCGATCAATAATGTGAGAGGCTGACCCTTCATATAACCCATAATACGCATCGTTCTTGGAAAAGAAGATCCCATAAGAGAATTTAAGGAAATCTGAGGTTCTAATTCGGAAACTGCAGCCGTATCAAAGGAAATAGTTTCTTCCAATTTCTCAGCAGTAATATCAACGTCTTCCTCATCGACATCCAAGAAGGTTAATCTAGGGTTCACACAAACATGAGTAGGTGTATACAATTGATCACATGATTGAAACAAAGACCTTGAGCTCTCTCTCTCGTTGTTCAATTTGGTGATAGACGTCTTGCTCCGAGAGGAGGTAATGCGGGTTTATTGTAAGGAGTGGGTTGTATATTAACATCGGGCCGACATGAGGAGGACGATATGGTTGTCTAGGTATAAACCTAGTAGCTGCATATGCTTCTTCCCGGTGGATTGCTTTGGTAAAAGCCTCGGCTAGGGATTGGGCGCAAGCAATTTGACCATACATCCAATATGTGGTTTTTAAGGAGCGAATAAAGCAACTAATCAAATAGTCCTCTCGGAAAATCAACGAAATTAAGCAATCTCTCAAACTCGGGAATATGTTCTCGCATCGACCCTTTTTGGTTGAGTGTGCTAATGGCGAGTCGAGCATCAACGAACTTGGCAGGTGCAAATCGAGCACGAACATGTGAACAAAATTCCGCCCATGTAACTATCGTAGCTTTGGTTTGTTTCCAACGATACCAGGACATTAGCATCCCCTTTAAGACTAGCAACGTAAAGCAATAGTAATCTTAGAGCATCATCACCGTGTACACGAGAAATATTTATCGGCGTTAAAAATCCAACCATCAGGATCTTCTCCGTCAAAGTGAGGAAACTTAAGGTTAATAACACTAGCTCTGGCAGGCGGAGGTGGAGGTGGAGGTGGAGTTGTATTAGTTTCACCACGATGGGTACCATGACCATTATTAGTAATAGGTTGAGGAATACCATCAGGAAAGAACGATTGCAATGATTTGGGAAGCTCTGTGTAGATAAAGTTTGAGTTAAGCGAGTAGACAAAGCTACGGCTATGCTTGTCGACAAAGTGGTGGACAAATTAGTCAAAGCTGTTGTGATACTGGTAGCAATGGTTTCTGCGAGAACTTTATTATTCTCCTCTGTCTCTGATTTACGGGCAACGCGTTCTTCTTCTCTCAATTGCCGTTTTTCAACAGCCCTGGTCTTTCTCGTCTCTGCTTTCTTCTAGTTGTTGTTTAGCCAAACCAAGTAATTAAATTATCGAGATTTTTAGACATATCAAATGATGCCATCACTTACGACTTTCATATTCTCCGTATAATTTTGACCCATTGTAAAAAAAAAAAATGTTGTGGAATTTAGGGTTCGATCTAAACCTTTCCCCGATCCAGTGTTAGGGTTCTAGACCTTTAACTCGGAAAATAACCTTAGCACAAAGAATGGAACCGGATAAACCCTTTGATTGGGGTTAGCCACCGGCTTTTGAGTAGAACTTAAATAAACCGAGTTTTGTTATATTGATTGATATCTCAATTACTGAGGACTCGAAGCGGTATTTATAGCTGCAGAAACTTGCAAATAAAGAAAACTAGTTTGAACAAAATAAGGAAACCAAACTATGCTAAATATAGGTAAGCTAAAATAAGTAAACTGCTGTAAATAGGTGTTGGACCGTAACATTATGGGTGTCATACCGAGATAGATTTGACACCCACAATTAAGATCCAACAATCAAATTATACATCCATATTTCATGAAACGGTGAAATCAAAGATACCAAAAAATACAGCGGTAATGAGAGGAACCGAATGCATACCTTTAAGGGAAAGGAGAACGACAACACCGATTACCAATAACTCTTTCAGTGGAGATGCTGTCCAAAAGAAACTAAATTAAGTAACAAATATAATATAAATTAATAATTATTTATTTATTTATTTTAAAAAATACTAAATTTAATATATTTTTCCGGTTACAAAATATCCACCCGGACGAAGTCCCGGGATTTTTTTCCGACGGTGCAATTTTCCTCGTTAACAAACTTCTGGTGTCTTGTGTTTTTTCGTTTCCTGATTATATCGTTTTGTCTTTATAATATGAATAACACAAGTAGTACGTAATCAATCTAGGTAGTTTAAGTCCTTATTAATTATGATCAACAACGGGACTCTTTCTTGTTGCGTTAGCCAGTATCTTGAAAGATAGATCGCAAGTTTCATACTTGTCGAACTCGAATCCTCTTGATGTGGATATGACTAGATTGATCTTGAATACTGATTTGTGAGATCTTCCAAGAACTATTCTGCACAATCAGGTTCACAGATTTCTTTGTGTAGAAATATTAATTGTGGAACACATAAGAGAAAAACTGTATATACACACTGCTCAAGGATCTTTAATGTGACTGACCGAAGAAATTCACGCTGCTTGCGCTTTGGGCGCGTAGGCCATAACTTCTCCGATACTCCATGATGATGCTACCATCCGAGCCTTAAAGATAGGCAAATGCACGTTCATTTGCCCTTGCAAGCATGCTCATGGAGCATGATGCAACTATTTTAGCTTCCACTCCGTTCCAACTTACCCTTGTTCTGTGAAGGGTTGAAAGCCATACAGGCTATGCCGATGCATCTTGCATGCATCACTGGATTCTGAGTGTTGTCCAGGCATAAGGCATGCTTGGACTTGCACATAGGCCATTGATGGCCTAATTCCATCTCCCTTAGGCTCATACAGGCTCAGCTACTTGCATACCGATATGAGTTACTTTCCTGACCATGTCCAATGCACTATTGGTACATGCCTACGTCGAACGCCTTGATAGGAAGTATGAGCATCTAAGGAATGGAACACAACTATCCTCATCAAGTATGGCCACAATCATCTCTTGCGTCGAGCTACCGAGCCAGATGATATGAGAGGCCAAAGTGGCGCAATCATCTCCAAATTAGATAATACGAGCGACAAGGTATTGGACCGACAATGCCGCAACTCATCATGGTCGCCACATACCCTTCCATACTCTAAAGGGATCAAGCACGGTGACTGTAGTTCATCATCGAGGACGAAACTAAAAACCAACTCGTTTGCGAGGCCATGGACAAGCATTAATGGTAATGGCCTAGTCCGTATAGGTCGTTCCGTCAAAATGCATCCAAGGAATGCATATTTGTCCTGCGACATGGAAGAGTGATGCCAATGCTTAATGTGCTCCATTGGGAAGGTTATACAACTATAAATGAGACCTAAGCATCATTTATACTCTTTCGGCTAAGTTATGAAGCTTACTTGGTGCATGGTCCGCATATGCTCCTTCAACCAACTACCCATCCCTATATATGTTAACTTGACATTTTTACAACTTGAATTGCGGGAGAAAAAATCATTCATTAACTCCCACTATTACTATCCATGGTCGTTGCCATATATTTCTGAATAACCGGCCAAGATGGTCAGACATTCATTTCGGATCACAAATCCGATTCCAATGTCCGGCTATGATGGTTGAACATTTCTGAGCCAGTCCAGGTGAAGGCCGTGATGGCCGTACTTCCGACTTTGGCCCATGACCACTCCAATGTTCAGCCGTGATGGTTATACATTTCTAAGGCGAGCCTCAAGCCCGGCCCGTTGCAGCCACTTTGTTGCGATATTGGCCATAGGCAAATGACTGCGTATTTTGCCATTTTGGCTTTACTTTTTTCTAGGCCATCCTCCCCACCGGCCTTATGCATCCTTTGATGCGAGATTGGTCTTTGGCCATATATCTTACGGCCTTACACCCTCTTGGTGTGTTATTTTCCTTGAACAATATGCTCATGCCATTTTTGGCAGCGTATTGGCCTAGGCCAATCTTCCCTTTTCTACGCAAAAGAGTTTGAGATGAGGCTTCATCTCAGTCCATGGCATCTTTGAGCATGTGCCATGCTAAAAACACGGAGTGTTACATTTAATTTAGATCTTATTGCAATTGTATTAGGTCTCGTCCATAAAGGTTGTCGAACGAAAAGTTGGTGGTGTACTTGGTACCCTATCCTTTTCACATTAGATTGTTAATTTTTTTTTACTTATTAGTAAACAGAACTAGTCATAAAAACCCAAAGGTGACCAAGCTTGTGGTACAAAAACTGATGAGTACCAAATATTGCATATTTCAATACCTTTTTTGATTGGCATTTAACTCATCTTTTGCGCTTTAAAATCATATATTATCCTAAATTTTGTATTTTCATTGTTTTTAAGAATAAATGCTTGTACTAATTAATTTTGTGTTTTTAGGTAGTAAATAAAGCTTGGATGAATTAAGGACCCAAAAGAAGCGGAGAATTGATAACAATGAAAGAGACAACAAAGACTCACGCTAGACAGTAAAGAAGTGAAGAATGTGGTTTGCACCTCATCCAAGTGAAGAATATTGTTTGCAAGACTCAAAGACTAGAAGTAGGCTTGAGATACTAGCTTTGAAGAAGAATGGGCCTAGAAGAAGATCTTCTAAGAGATAAAACCCAAGATCCTATACCCAAACCCGTTTCTAATATGAGCCGTCAGATTCGAGTTAGCTTCTAAACATCCAAGGCCTCTCCACGCGGTACATCAAAATTTGATTCTCCTGCTCAACACCCCATCCTCCTATTTTCTTCCCTTACCCGAACAGAAACCAAAAGCTCTCCCCATTTTGTTTATCTTCCCTACGACCGCTCGCAACTCCATCACTTCACGTCTCTCCTTCTATCACTTCCATCTTCGACCACCACCGAACACAACCACTCCCCATCGCCCACCCTAAAGCTATCCATCAATCAATCCCCTAGTTTCTATCTCTCTCCATCTTATCTTCTCCCTTATACAGTAACTCTAGAAGCTATGATTGAAAGAGATAATACTAGGGTTTCTTCATGACTATAGAACATCAAATCAAGGAGTCTGAAAGGATGAATTGAAGTAGGGGTCTATCGTAGAAACGCGTTTTGGTAAGTGGGTCTCTATCAATTTGTGAATTGGAGTCTAATTGGGAGATTTTCATGTATAAATAGGGATGAAAATTATGTGTAAAATTCATTCCTGACACGGGTGCACGGAAGAAGTAATTCATGTTTGATTTTATTATCTCCATGATGTTCTAATTTCATAGTTAGGGTTTAGATGAAACCATTAATCTATTGCTAAGTTTGGTTCATGTATTGATATTGTTCTTATTGTGCTATAATGTTTTGGATAAATATAATCTGAGCCTTCAGCATTTTTCTCTCACAGTGTATGCCATGTATCCATTGTAGTTAGAATAACACTATGTTGATTGTGCTACAACTCGTGTTTAAGCGATTGTTGTTCGATCCTTAGACTAGTTGTGCCCGAGAAGACAGTTAGTACTTTGAGGGATACCTTAGTTGCGATTAGAATATACATATCGAGGTTTGTTTAATTATCTAAGTGATTGATCCGCGGTTAGTTTGTTTTGTGAGATGGAAGTTAATAGTAGGATTATGAATCATCTTAGTGACACTAAACTATCCTCCCGAAACTGCCCGGATAGGCGGAATACCACGGTGTCCATTATAAGGGACAAGAATAGTATTGAGACTGAATTGAGTTAATGTAGGTTAAGCGGTGGATTCGACCGCCCTAGCACCTTATTTATCTGCTTGTAGATTACTCTTTGCTTTCGTTTTTGTTATTTCAGTCACTACCATCATCTAGCCGTATCGGCAACAAAACCCCCTTTTTGGTTACTTTTGTTCTAAGTCAGTTGTAGTGAGACTATAGCTTCAACTCTACACCCACCTTGTCCCTGAGGATCGACCTGTGCTTGCCCTGTGTTACATAAGGACACTGTGCACTTGCAGTTATCATTATAGGTACTCTTTCCAGTCCTACCAAAAACCTCATTCAAATGTTGGGATCCATTAAACTCCATCTTAAACAAAATTAATACAAAACCCTAATTTTTAAAAATTGATACAAAAACCCCAAATTTCAAAATTGGTTTCATCAAATTCTTTGGGGTTTTTGTGTTACTTTTGTTTTAATGGGTTTCTTGTGGATGGATAGTGACACATTTGGGGTTATAACTCACGGACCGATTAGTAAAAGGATTTTATTAATATGAAAGTAAGATAACAATGTTACACTCTGCTGAACTCATTCGTCACAAATAATAAAGAAAAAAAACAAACAAGATCCTCGAAATGGAGTAAAAAGAGACTTGAAGTTTATTTATTATTTATAGAAATATGGGATATTATACAAATATAAACTAGATGTTTAGAATTAATTTTTATATAGTATCAAATAAAATCTTTTTTTTTTAAGAAAATATTGTATTAAAACCCAAGTAGAAACAAAGTACAGAGATTACATCACAAGAAACAACATATCCGAAATACAAACATGGGGGTGGTTATTCCGTGTACTAGTTACACATAATATCCTAGCTAAGCTAGCCAAAATATATGTTATCCCATTCCGATAATGAGGAACATATTTACATACCGAACTACTTAATAAAGTTAACCCGTTTTTATAGTTTTGAGCATAAGAGAAAATTATCCAAGGGATATTAGAAAGATAACCATTTATAGCATTAACCGGTGAAACATTGTTAGGGATAGAGATGTTGTTTTGGACATGCATATCTTGAGCCCATGCAAAGAACCTTCTAAAGTGCCCGACCTTAACGTGTAAGATTGATTTTGTGACTATTGGCCAAAGATCTCGATCCGCAAATTTACCATTGTCTCTATAATGCATAACCCGCAGCCTTCGAGAAGATGAAATTTTCCCATGAAAGCATCCACAAATATCAAAAAGTGAGTACAATTGAATTGATGCTAATTAGAGATAGTTTCAAGAGAATGTTTTTTTTTATGAAGACCCAATGTTTGAGTTAGGTGAAAAAGCGAGGGTCTAACTACCACACCCAATATTTCTCTTAGAAATATACTTTCAAGAGAATCAACTAGACAAATGACTCAATCTTAAGAAAAATATGTCAAAGAGTTATATCTCAATTTCTCAATTCAATCTGCAATCAAACAAATAGGAATTTGCGAGTCCGGTTGAATATAAGAAATAACTTGACGGTATCAAAACCAATATCCAAGTGTCAATCAATTTAATCAACAACCAAAGGTTGATTCATAATTGATTAAAATTATGCACAACTTGTGATATTTCAATTATATAAACAAATATAATGCGGAAAAGAAATAAATACGGACACCAGAATTTTTGTTAGCGAGGAAACCACAAATGCAGAAAAACCCCTGTACCTAGTCCCGATTTGAACACCACATTGTATTAAGCCGCTACAGATACTAGCCCACTCCAAGTTAACTTCAGACCGGGAATTTGGTAGAACCCTAACCAATCTCACACTGATCAAGGTACAGTTGTACTCCTTACGTCTCTGAATCCCGGCAGGACTCTACGCATTTGATTCCCTTAGATGATCTCACACACAACTAAGAATTGCTATGACCCAAAGTCGAAGACTTGATAAACTAATTTGTCTCACACTTAAAAGTATATTGAATAGATAAATTTGTCTCACACAGATATACCTATGAGTTTTGGTCTTTTGACAAATCAAGGTGAACAGGAACCAATTGATATACCAGATTTATATTCCCGAAGAACAGCCTAGAAATATCAATCAACTCTCAATAATCTTACTTGTATGGTAGAGAAACAACATATTGTGGAATCTCAAATGATGAGACGAAGATGTTTGTGACTACTTTTTATCTTGCCTATCGGAGAACAAATCTCGAGCAAATTTTAGAGAAAATAGTACTCAATCACGATAGAAAACAGCTAGATCAGAACACGCAACTACAGAGAAAATAATTGGGTCCGCTTCACAATCCCAATGAAGTCTTCAAGTCGTTAACCTAAGGTGGTTTTGGAAAAACCTAAGCTTAAAGGAGAATCGATCAGTAGTCGAACTAGTATCACACGGAGGTGTGGGGATTAGTTTTCCCAGTTGAAAGGTTTCTCCCTTATATAGTATTCAAATCAGGGTTTGCATTCAATGTTACCTTGGTAACAAAGCATTGAATATTCACCGATAGATGAAAACCTGATTAGACTCAAGCTAATATCTTTCAACCGTTAGATCGAACTTAGCTTGTTACACACAAATGAAAAATGACTTCATTTAGATATGAGTAACCGTACCTAAACGTGTACACCTTTGTTGGCTCAACAATAGTTAACCAAAGTTAGTTTTATGAACACTTTCAGATCAACCTTATTCATCTTAACCATAACTAGTTCAAATGACTCAAATGAAACTAGTTCTAGAGTTGTTCAATTGTTATATTCTCATAGAAGTATACAAGACACAATTGAAGCAAAATTGATTTTGATTCATTCGAATCAATTCATGAACATTATAGCCACCGTTTGCAAAAGATTGAATTCCTTAATATATAAATGTATTAGTTCATGAACAAACCGATATTACAACATAACCTACTCAAGTATGCGAACGGGTACGCATACCTAAGTGGCCATACTAAGTTTGGGTTCGCTAGTACGCGAACGGGTACGCATACCTCCAAACTCAGTTAAGTCCCAAAACTTGAACCTCACGCAAGTACGCGCACGCAGATAATACGTACTTAGTTCTCGGACCTCTACTAAACCAACCGCAAGCATACGTGTATGCATACCATGGTTCCTGACTTGAATAACTTGCAACAGCTTAGCATACAAGTATGCATACTGTGATATATCCAATCATGGTTATTTTTTCTAAACTTCCATTTCAATCATTGAAACATTCTTGGAAGAAGGGAATAGCTGTCTCACACAAACTATTCGCTTCAAAGAAATTTTTAAGTGATCGAATGATCAATCACTACAAAAAAACTGACCAAAGGCTACTTGACCAATGGTAGTGGACTTTCTAAATCTTTGGTTTCCAATCACTTTATGCAATTAATGTTAGTTGCCCTGCCTTAGTGGCTGAAAAGGTTGTCAGTCTTATGTTTAAGGCAACAAGTGCGCACTGTTAGTTGTTCGCCGTGTCTAAAGCTACTAGTTTGGCTTGTTGACCAACAATTGTCACCTAATAGATAAAGCCACTAATTTGTCTAGTTGTCAGGTTTTTAGCGAAAATATTAAGGCAACAACAATCTTCTAGTTTGTTTATAGATTTTGCATTTAGAGACTTATCCAGTGGTCAACAACATAAAACCACTAGCTTTTGTAGTAGTTATTTTATATGCATAATCGTTTAAAACACTAATTTTTGTCTAGTTGTTCGATAGGTTACAACTATATTATTATTACATGCATTTGCAAAAATATATGTGCAACTAAATTATAGTGGCCTAACCTTTAAGCTACCAGTATTTCTAATAGTCTCTAGTAGCCAAATGGCTAAAATCTACCAACATAGCAGCAGCAGTAGCCAAATCATACATGTGAAACCAACTTAGGAGTGCCTAAACTTAAAGAGACACTAGTTCTCTAGTATTTAAATAGGTAGTGTTACTAACATCTCAAACGGACGAGATAAGAGGAGAGGGATGATTTGGGTTTGACCAAAGGCTACGGACCCGGCCTGGAAAAAAGTCCATCCATAAAAATCTTTCCCGATTTGAGTTAATTAAATTTTCATAAATAATAAATACTAAAAATATATATACCAAATATAATTTTTATTCAATAGCATTCGTTAAAACAAAAATTTTCCCAACAAAAAAAAAATCAAGAATCCCACCGAGATATCCGGACTAGACCAAAAAAAGAGAAAGTTCTAAAAAAAGAGATTCAAAATAATAAATGCATCTAAACATCAATCTTGTTCTTCTTCGTCATCCTCTTCAAGTTCCTTGTCTCGATTCTCCTCATCACCTTCTTGTTGATCATCTCCAAAAGCCTCATCCTCCTCTTCAGCCTTACCTATCACTACCTTCAAAGGCATCTTGATGTTCATGAATTTGACTCTCGTGCATATCAAAGATCTTCATCATCATCTTCATCTTCCGCATCATCTTCGCATGATAATTCCATAGAAGGCATGCCAACTTTAACAAGATATTCATTCAACAACTTCTTTGTCGCTTTGACCTGCTTTCTTTCTTAAGCCTTTTATTTTCCTGTTCCAAGGATGCGATTCTTACTTTCAATTCGGCCATTTCTTCTTCCTTCTTCTCGTATAAACCGTAGTTAGTTGGATGAGCCTTGCGACGCCGTTACCCGAACATCCAAAGATTACGAACTTTGTTAAATATCTCTTCTCGGAGTGTCATTAGTTTCTCCTCGATCTCGCGGCTTCCTTCATGGCCTTCATTTTTTCCCCGCACACTCAAATCAAAACACAAATTAATCACAAAGACAACAAAAGGTTTCAATGAGTTTGGGAAGGAAATAGCATTTAAGGAAAAAAGAATACCGACTACGTAAAGTAAAATTCCGTAATAAAGAACCTACTTAATGTGGCCACTATTCACAAAATTCCCTTAATAAAGAATTGTACTTATTCACTAAAAATTCTACTAGGAGCGTTTTCACTTAGACAATATAAAATGCTGCATAAATCATAATTTCTTAAGTCTAACTATAATTAGATACATATCAAAACATGTTTCATCAATATTATTTCTTACACTCATTTCTTTGCATTTGGCGTTGATTTTGTTCTCGTGGTCATGGGTTCGCCGGAAGAAAGTCACCGGATCACAAGGCTGTCCTTGCAACTTTGAAAAGGAAAACATCATCATATAAAACTAGTAATATATCATGTAATAAACACATCTAACTTGTAAACAATATAAACAATTGAAGCAGTATAATACATACCAAATCGTATTCTAGACTAGTAAAAATTCTGTTGCCATTCTTTGTGGTTGATACTAAACATTCCGAGTTTACATCAAATGACTTGTCTCACACAAATCATGTAAGATGTTACTGTGTGATTTTCACATGCCCATCTTTTGAATTTCGCCAGAATATAAGATGAACTTGGTTAAAGCGAAATTTACCAACACATATTTCGAGAAATATGTAAGCGATTTAAAATCAGCTAAAAATAAAATTTGTATAATCGAAGTCTCAGTATAGCTATACGACTTTAGTCTCAAATAGGAGATAGAGTAGATAGACTTTTGAGTGATAGATGAGTTCAAGTATCCATATACCTTTTGTGATGAAGTTCCACAATCTCCCCTTAGTAGTTCTTTGTCTTCAATCGATGAACACCGTGAAGTCTAATGCTGAACTACACTTTCTATCATAATCCGAGACACAGCCTATAAGTAGACTAGAAATCAAGACTAATAGTTTTGGCAACTAAACTTGACAAACAAGTTTGAGATAGCAACGCTTGCAAGTTCGACCAAGCAGTGCTCTAACATTAATATATCTAACATAATTTGGATTTTTTGAATAGTATAGGACGTTGACGCTTGTTTTCCATTTTAGCAATGCAAAATGATTTCCAAATTTGCCACCAGATAACAATATAAAGTTTAAAAGTTTTGTGAGCATCAAGTAATAATATATAGTATCAAACCAATTCAAAATCCAGTCCTTGAGAGAATTAAACCGACGTAACAATAGCTTAAAACTTGAGGAAATGATTGAAATCATATGGCTCTAGCAAAATCACAATTGAAAAGGCGAGGGTACCCAAATATACCTCAAGCTAAAACTTTTCCTACCTATAAGTCCTTTCTCCGAAAGTGATTGTCTATGGACCTGAGCCGAGACAATACAACTAATCGGTTCACAATTCGTGCGATCGCCTATGGATACTGAGATCGAGACAATACAACATCGAAGTATGTTTACTTGATACAAAGGTTCTGACTTAACCAAACACAAGAGAATTGCTTATCAAGTAAACAGAATTAATGTTTGTGTGATTTACTTTAATTATAATAAAACAATTATAATGCGGAAAATAAAAAGTAAATGACACAGCAAGATTTTGTTAATGAGAAAACCGCAAATGCAAAAAACCCCGGGACCTTGTCCGCACTGAATACTCTCGTGATTAAGCCGCTACACAAAATTACACCTAACTTCGTATAGTTGAGCAAGTAACTAACATTATAGTTCACTTAGTTCCGTCCGTATTCCCACGCCTTCGACTTGTGAATAAGTCACGTACTTGGAACAATTCCTTTGGTTCGTATTCCAAACAAGAAAGGAACAACAAATATATTTGGTATCAACTCTATTCAACCAAGTGATATGAGCCTGATAAGGGCTCTTCTATTTATCTTAATATAAACTCCTTCGTTTGTCCTTAGATCTATCTTATGTTCAATAACCCAAAGGTAATCGTTTAAGATTATGCCAATCAATACCCTTAATCACAAGGAAACGTATTGATGCCGATCTACTCAATTAATCAATCCAATCTATCACAAGGATAAACCGATTATTAATTAGATCCTCTTTACCTCTAAACAAGTATTGTGCACACCAAAGATTATAAAACCCAAGTCGATCTTCAATATCTTCTTTGTCTTCAAATCTTCTTAAATCTTCAATAAAACTCGCACACAATCACTTGAATCTCTTGTGATCAATCACGCATTTAACGAAGTCTCGTTAATAATGTATTATTACAAGATCGCCTTTAGAACTAACAACAAGTCTAAAGATCCCTCACCGAAACTCTGAACTATTTTGAGTGAATCTTATATCATAAAAGAAGATTCTCAAGAATAAACAAACTAGGTGCAATCAAGTCAACGCTCGTTAATGGTCAAAGTCAATGATCACCAATGTCAAGACCGTGTTGCCGAGCATAGTGCTTCCATACGCTTCACTCTTGTTGCCAGCGATGCTTCCAACCAATTCCCAGCTAAGTACCCTATTGCACTTCCAACCAGTCTCTACCCGTGCAGCCAATCCAGTCTGCCAGCCAGCATCCATCAATACTATCATCCATTATGCTTGTCAACCACTAGTCCAGTTTTCCAGCATGCAGAATTTATCATGAAATCATGAATGAATAGTTTCATACGTAATTGAAGATGGAGGCATAAATGTGCGCTTTCATGCAGAAATCATCAAGGAGGCATGCGATTGATTCCGCTAGGTTTCATGCGTAAATCATCATGGAGGCATGCAAAGATTGATTCCACAGCTTCATGCAGAAATCATGATGGAGGCATGAATGAGAATTAATGCCATTTAAGTTTATATTGAAATTAGACATTGAACTATATAAATATGGAGGAGAATAAATCATTTAGGGAGGTAGCCAAGAGGAGAAAAAATATACATTGTAATACAATTATCAATAAAAATCACTCCCAAAGGGGATTCGCCCTTGGATGTAGGCAAACCATGCCGAACCACGTGAAACATGCGTCCTATTGGTCCGTGTTCCAATTCGTCTCCTAGACCTAAATTCTCACCAAATTATCTGTTCATTGTGTTTCATGCCCAAAAGTAATTTTGGGTACAAACATTGGCGCCGACTAAGGGGAATACGACAAAAGGAATCGTGTTTTCCCATTGAGAAAAATTGTGCAAAATACTTCAAAATTATGTCCGTCAAAAGCGCTTGGACGCCTTGAAAATCACCGCCGTAGTCCAAATTGAACGAATGAATCACGAGTCCAAAGATGATCGCCCAATTGTTGCAATCCAAATTGATCGCAACTGTCGCCGACCATCTAATTCCAGATATCGAAATCAAGTTGATCGCAGAATCGCCTAATCCGCATTCGTTGTTTGAGATCTACTAAAACTATTACCTTCGAAAACTACAAAAGTCGCATCACTACAAAGACCGATGAAATTACCTCTAGGACGCTCGTCCGCGGTAAAAGATGACGTAAAAAACATTATCAAAATTGGTGCTTGGATATTCGATCCACAACATGGTTGGGTCCAGCTTTGATTACAATCATCGCGAAATTCAACTGATCACACCACCGCATTCCGCTTAATCAAAGTTACCGTCCCAGTTGATCGCAACTACTGCAGTCCAACTTCATAGTCACGCCACCAAGACTGACTCATCGGAAAGATCGCTAAGATTGTTGCCAAGATATTCGATCCGCAGTATATTCAAGTCCAAAGTGGAAAAATTTGCTTCCCAAATAACGTAGTGTCTATATATTCGAGTTTGTAAAACGTCAAAATCACTACTGTCATGATCGCAAGGTTGTCAAGTTGCCTTCATCTCAAGGTGCTTGAATACCCCATGGAAAACCTCCAGAAAAGCATCTCGTAAAGTTCCAGAAAAGGGCCACAAAAGTGCAAAGAAACCATGGTGAAAGGTCCAGAGAAAAAAAGAAACAGTCCCCGGAACCGTTGCTAAAAATCCAAAGGGAAAGAAGAAAAAGAAAACTGTTACAAAAGTTCAAAAGCAATGGCAACAGTCCAGCAAACCGTGATGAAAATTCAAGACTAAAGACCACAGTTTAGAAAACCGCTGTAAAAGTTCTTATACAAAAACCTAGGCGGCCAACCCCTGGCGGCTTCCGGTCCGTTCACCTACTTAAGGGTTTCGTTCACCTACCTTAATTTTCCTCCACCCACTTCAGGGTCTCCTTCACCCACGTCAGAACATTTCGATGCTTCAAGTTACATCAAATTTCGATGTTCTGCGGTATCCCTAGCGTCGATGCGGGTAGTACATCAACCTTCGATGCTCCACGGTACACCAAAATTCAACCTCCGGAGAAGTTTCATTGCCCAAGTTACATCAAACTTCAATGCTCATGGGACATCAAAACTCAACAATCGTCACGCCATCCATCTCGATCCGGTCAAGAATGACACGCCAATAAAATGGCACATTCAGCAGTTGTCACGTCCAAGAAGGTGATCCAACAAGAATGACACGCCGCCAGGTTGCCCACCATCTGCCACGTCAAAGAAAGTGGCATAGCCAAGAACAACACGTCAAGACGCCACGCCGCCAGCTTGGGGCCTATCGTGAAAATGCCACATCAAAGAAACTATACAACAAGCAGATTCTATTACCGTTATAAACGCCACAAGATATACCAGAGTATTCTCGTTACTTCTAACGCCATTAGAATACACCGAGAATATTCCGCTACCGCTTGTCGACGCCGTTATGACGATCTATCATGACGCTGTCAAGATGACGTCATCATCGCTGGCCAGCTAGCCGTCACGGATCTTCATCTTCTCCGCAACGAAAAGAGCAGCAGATGCCGCAGAAATAATGCCGGCGGACGAATCAACAGTTCTTCAACTGACATGGAATAGCTGCATGGCAACTTAATATCGTAGAATCCGATTCTATGTAGCGCGGTGCAACTTAATATCGAACTGATTCGGTGTAGCGCGGTGCAACTTAATATCATACATATGATTCGGTGTGGCGCGATTACTGTTTAATTCTATGGCCCTTGGATGATTCCGCCCCATTTCTCTTGCCTTTATGGATATGTACACCCCACTTGGGTTTGAAAATTTGTTTCGTTGATATCTTCTTCTGCCTCATGTCCGAATTGGATGATTTTTGGCTCATTGCGATCGCATTTCAATATCCTATGACATGAAGGTAAAATTTGCAATTGGAGAATAATCATTTTTGGGTACAATCACATCATCAACATGTTTGGAGCAAGGCGCTAACCAACCAATTTTGTTTCTTCGATAACTTCTTCTTTGTGCATCCAAACTGAGTGATTTTCGGCCCGATGAGACCGTATGTCAATTCCCAACATTGTGAAGGTGAAATTTCAATTTTAGGAGAAAATTGAATTTTTAGGAATGTAAAATGACGGACTAGAAACGGCCACATTCAATCACCGTCAAAACATGCCATGTCAAAGGATCGAATCGTTGTAGTCCTTTTTCGCATATTTACTACAATCTAGTTGATATAGATGTTGTCGTCTAGTTTCTTAAATACGGAGTCCGTTGATCGAATCGTCATATCCTTTTCTCATAACTACTACAAATAGTTAATCGAACTATCGTAATCTAGTTTCACATCAACGGCCGGTCAACATTGATCGAATCGCAGATTTTTAATCAAAGAAATAAAACGAAAATTCGCACATATAAATGGAGAGTTTCACAACCAAAAAGGTAAGCAATCTTCCGGTCAAAAATCTCCCGTGAAAAAAAATCCAATACCGACTTTTGCATCGGAGGGTTTTTTGCAGTAGCCCCCTTTCCTCCATCATTCAAGGTCAAAGATCCAGTCCACGAATCAATTATCAGCAAAATCATCATTCATACAAAATTTCCGTATTTGGGGTAGGAGTATTTTTACCTTACAAACAGTGGCGCCGACCAAGGTTTTCGAGAAAATATTATTGTGTGTTACCAAATCGAGTTATGGCAATAGTGAGACAAGCATCGCATGAAGATCCGAATCTAATAAAGAATTCCCAACCTCGCAGAGACGCGAAATTGAGAGGAACGAAATTGAGGTTCAATCTGCACCGCTATACCACCGGAAAGCAGATGTGGTCAAGATCATACTCACAACAGACATCGGATCGTGGACGAGATCGAGATCGCTGCGATGCTGTCAGATCCGAATCTGAGAAAGGAAAACAACGTCCGATCGATAACGGGTTATTGACGTTGATGGGGAAAACCCGATGTTTGTGGAAACAAAGGGTATGCGTTCGGTAGCCCATCTAGAGGAATCGCAATCGACAGATCTCGCGTGATGGCCGCACCGCGACTCCCAATACTGAGAGGAAGAACAACTATCGAATCTACCGGACGAGTTAGAGAAGGAGAATGCTATACTGAGATTAGAACGGGAAAACCAACCTCGGCCTAGGTCTGGTGTTTTGAATAATCAGAGGGTCCGATCTGTTTGGCAACGCCTTGGAAGTCGGATTGAACCACCAGTCGCAGATTCTTATAGAGATGTAATCAATCTTGATCGACCAGACAGAATCTATTGGTCACTCGGAGAATTACCGAAACGACCCAAAGTGAGCAAGAGATCGGACAGCTGCAACTCAACAGAGCGTTGACCCGTGTAACTACGCCTCATTCAAAACGGCACAGAATGACGAGAATGAAGATCGAGACCAACACGACGAGGGTGACTTTTCTGACGATTACTATGCTCGTTCGGAGAGAGTAGAGAGATGGCAGAGAGACTACTCGCACTAAAGAAAGAGAATAAGATCGAGTAATCATATTCCGAGGACTGGGATTATGAGCGAGGAAGGAAGTTCCTCGAGATGGCGATCTAGACGCGATAACGAAGCTCGTCTTGCTAAGATGATCTAGAAAGTGATGACGAAAAAACAATCCCGTGAAGAAAAGATGGAAAGGTTACATCGAGCAAATTGAGCACCTTTCAAGCTGAATATCGAGAATTGCCGCCAATGAATTTTCTCGGGTTCCAAAATTATCAAATTCGATGAGAAACCGATGATCCAGACAAAGACGTTTTACACTATGAGACCGCCATGTCCTTGTGGCAAAAGACAACACGAGTTGATGTGTAAAAATGTTTCCGCAATCCGACTGGGAGGAGCTATTTCGTGGTTCAATCGGCCTTCCAAGCTGATCGATCGGACTTACCATAAGTCGATCGACGATTTTTGCTCTAACTATAAGTACAACAAACGTGACCGTAAAGGATGCCATTCACGTTCCTTTTAGGAATTCCTAAGGAGGAAAGCATCGACAATTCACTAGGCGTTTCAAGAAAGAGTTAGCGGACGTGGATGGAGCCAACGACCAAGTTGTCATTGCAAAGATACAAACAAAGCTTACCAGCATGATCAAAGAGGTGTGTACGGTTCTTTGGTCAAGAGACCACCAAAAATTTGGAAGAACTATATGATCGAGTAGAAGAGTACGCACGAGTGGAGGACGATTCTAAAGCTCGAGAAGAAGTTCACAAATCATCCAATCATCCAAACGATGGGAAGAAAGAAAAATCCAAGAACCGCTCGAACGAGAAAGATAATGATCGCGGAGATGTTCGAGAGAAAAATAAAGGTGAACGCGTGGAAACCGGGTATCGAAATTTCACGATATGAAGCCGACCCGCCGAGCATAAGTATCACAGAGCCGCATTTAAAAAATACACAAAGATTTGAGCCCCCACGCCCTTTGGCAGCAGAAACACGAGATAAACGTGATAGGAGCAAATACCGCAAGTTCCATAAAGACCATGGTCACAAATCGAGAACTTCCGCTCTTACGATCGAGATTCAGCGAATGATCGACGCCGGGAAGCCTGCTAATAAAGACGTGAAAAAGGACTTTGGAAAAGGGCCCCGGACGGGTTTGGCACAACCAACGTGATTAACGCACATGTGATTAACGTAAGCCACGCCGTGGATCCATTCAATGACCAAAGGGCATCGATGACGAAACCAGAGGAAGCTCGTGCAATTGAAAGAGTGGTACTTGACAAATCACATCGATTTTGTCACGGCATCGAGCAGAAACTCTGGGAACTTGGATGCACAAAGATCGAGTTCTCGATGCAGACATGATAGGTGTATATGCTCCCCACAATGATGTTATCGTTATAACCGCTGATTGGCATGTTTCGTGTACACCGGATTCTAGTTGATACAGAAGTTCAGTGAGCGTGTCGTTTCTCGTGGAGCTTATTCCTCTATGAATATTCCACACGACTTGATCGAGGAGGATGAAAATCCAATTATCGGTTTTCAACTGAGAAGTTACAAAGGCGATTGGAAAAGTGAAAATACCTATAACAGTGGCTTTCGACAAGTCCGTCTTGGGCACTTTCTTGTTGTTGATTGCCGAGCACCCTACAATGCGATCAAGGACGAGATTGGCTGCATGAGATCGGTGCAGTCACATCATCTAATCATCAATGTTTGAAGTTTATTACCCAAGAAGGAGTCGTGAAAGTGAGAGGCGACCAGATGGCCGCCCACAAGTGTCATGAGAGTGCAATGGATGAGTACAAGAAGTCAAGTCGTTGGCAACCAGATCATGCGAGTCGAAAGTAAATAGTAATTACGTAATCCTCTCCCTCCGTAATCATATAGGGGAGAGGACGCAGCTGAACCCCAACAGCTTGAGAAATCGATCGAGGTCCGCATTGGAGATGAGGAGCACAAAACAACGTCAGGGGCAGATCTTCCCAACATGAACGTGATGGTTTGATTACATTGCTAAGGGCAAACGCCGACGTTTTCGCATGGAGTTTTGCCGAGATGCCAGTGGATAGATCCGAATGTAGCTCGCCACAAAGCTAAATATCGATGAGAATTTCCATCCTGCTCGACGTAAAATCGTAAATATGGCCCAAAGCAAAAAGATGGAGTTATCAAGAGGTCGAAAAGTCGCTGAAGTGTGGATTTATTCGACCAGCACAATATCCAAGTGGCTGTCAAATGTCGCACTGTTCAAGAAGAATGGTAAAATTCGTGGTTCCGATATCGATTTTACCGATTTGAATAAAGCTTGTCCGAGTGATCCCTACACGCCGCGGATAAGAGATTTGGTGGATGCAACCGCAGTGGTATGGGAGATCGTTATTCATGGACGGCTTTTGGGTATAACCAAATACCTTTGTTCGAGGACTCACCAAGAGCATACCGCATTCGTGGATCGACACAGAGGAGTTTATCGCTATACCAGTAATGCCGCTCGGGCTTAAGAACGCAGGGCAACCTACCAGCACTTGGTAGACCATATGTTCAAGGATCTGATTGGGAAGTCGATGGAAGTATACATCGATGATATGGTAGTGAAATCTCAAAGCAAAAAGAATCGCATTTTCTTGATCTCGCAAAAGACGTTCGATATCTTAAGGCAATATCGTATGAAGCTCAATCCAAAGAAATGTTCATTTGGGCTATCATCGAAAGTTCCTTGGATACTTGATGACACACAGAGGAATCGAGGCTAATCCTAACAAATCGAGCCATCGAGAGAAATGCCATCCCCAAGAACAAAGAAGGAGGTCCGTGGCTAAGGTGTCGATTAGCAGCCTTAAACCGTTTCATTTCACGCTCGTCGGATCGATTCAAGCCCTTCTTTGACATTTTGAAGAAAGCGGTGAATTTTGGTTGGACGACTGAGTGTGAAAGGGATTTTAGTGAGATCAAGCAGTATTTGTCAACCCCACCGGTTTTGGTCAGTCCAAAAACTGGACAACCTATTGGAGTTTATCTGGCCACAACGGAGAACGCTGTGAGTGCAGTGTTGTTTGTTACGGATCCACATGAGAAACCTGTTATTTAGTTAGTAAATCTTTGACGGGGGTAGAAACACGGTACAAGAAAATTGAGAAGATAGCACTTGCATCGCTCCATGCATCTCGTCGCCGCAAGCCTTATTTCCAAGGAAGGCGTATCATAGTATACTTTAATACCCGTCGAAGAGAATCCCGGAGCGTGCTAATGATTCCAATCGACTAGCCATATGGTCAAATTTTCTGGGGCGTATGAGATCAAGTACGAAACCGTGAATCGCATAGAAAGGACACGCACCGGCCGCATCAAGCTAATGATTTTCCTGTGGATGATATAGAAATGGTTGCTGACGAAGAAGAGGAGCTGTTAAAACCCATAGAGCTACCACCGATCGGGATGGGGGCGAGTCCGCAATGGAGATTGATGCTCCTGAACCATTGTGGACTGTATTTACTGATGGGTCATCAAATGTTGGTAGTGCCGGAGTTGGATGCGTCATCCTTACTCCCGAAGGTTCGAGGATCGAAAGCAACAGAGCTAGGTTTTCAAGCATCAAACAATGAAGTCGAATATGAAGCCGCAATAATCGGTTTAAAAAGTTTGTCAAAGAGTTAGATGCGAAGAATGTGAAGCCGGGTCATCGATTCCATGCTAGTGGTCAACCGTTCACGGGGACCTACAAAGCCAAGGAAGAGAGAATGGCCCCGTATTTGGATCATATGCGAAACCGGCAAATGAGTTCGACCAATTTTCTATTGGGCGAGGCCACGGTTGGAAAACAGCATGCAGATGCTTTGGCATATCTTTCTTCCGCAAATAAACCGATTCCACCCGCTTTCGTTGTACTAGATTTCCAAGAGTTACCTAGCATCTCCAAAACCCAATTTGTTCTCGTTCTCGCACACGCTAGTGGGGGCGAGAGGGCGGCTACATCAAGCACAGTGGGGATACCGAGAACATCGACAAAGAATATGGATATTGATATCCAAGTGATGATAAGTCAGCAATCCATGTTGAAAACATTACAGATCAAGCGCCAACCATACATACAAGACCTAACAAATCGCGAACTCCCCGAAAACGAGAAACTGGTCGCAAAGGTGAAAAAGAACTCATGGAGATACTCAATGATCGAAGTGGTTATACCGCAAACCTGTAGCTTTGGAGCCATTTTTGCGATGCGTATCAGCCGAGGAAGGACAAATAATACTGGCAGAGGCTCATGAGGGAATTTGTGGCAGCCATTCTGGAGGGCGTAGTCTCGCGCACAGGATACTTACCCAGGGGTATTTTTGGCCGTACATGCAGAAAGACGCTAAAGAATATGCGCAGAAATGTGTGCCATGCCAAGAACACGCTCCAATTCCGAAAAGACCCGCCAACGAATTACATCCAGTTTTTAGTCCCTGGCCGTTCTCTATGTGGGGATTGGACATCGTCGGGCCGCCTCCCCAAAGCTCCCGGAAGCGCCGATTCTGCATTTCAGCCGCTACCGATTATTTCACCAAGTGGGTCAACAGGGCACCGTACACGTCACTGACATGATGTGAAAAGGTTCATATGGGAGAATATCGTCACAGGTTCAGATCCCGACGCAATAATATCGATAATGGCAAACAGTTCGATTGTGGAGTAATCAAAGACTTTTGCAAGGGCCTTCGAATATTCGCCACAATTTCTCGCCTCCTTACTATGCTCAAAGCAACGGGCAGCGTGACGACCAACCGAGTTATTATGGACAACCTCAAGAAGCGGGTGGAGAAGGCAAAGGGAAAATGGATCAAGAATTCCTCGGAGTTTTATGGTCTTATCGAACAACCCCGAAAAGATCCAATCGGATTTTCTCCATTCACGTTGGCGTATGGGACAGAGGCAAATCATACCCACCGAGGTACAACTCAAGACTACCAAAACTCGTGGTCGCCAAGTCTGGAAAAACGATAAAGATACTTCGCTTTGGATAAAGAGTCATTTGGAAGAACAAAGAGAAGCAGCCTTGCAAGAAGCTTGGTCCGATACCGCAGCAATCAAGCCGGGATATAATCGCAAAGTCGAGAACGGTCGCTCAAACCAGGGAATATGTCTTGAAGAAAACCCGAGCAGCCACAATGGAACCGAACCGTGGGAAGCTCTGAGCGAATCGGGAAGGCCCATACGTAGTGGATAGACCAAGATCTCGTGATCCTACTACTTGAGGAATCTCGACGAACCGAGGATTGGCCGTAGAAGCCGTGGAATTCGCTCCACTTGAAAAAGTTTTATCATTAGAGGTAGATTCAAATCTGCCGTGCCGCACTCTTTTTCCTTTTTGATGGTTTTGTCCCACCGGGTTTTCCACTCAAAGGTTTTAACGAGGCAGTTGTGATCAAAGAAGTAGGTATTTATCTTGTTATTTCAATTCGTATAATCTAGTCCAACATTATTTTGGTATTCCATACTTTATCAATATTGTTCGTGTTAATAAGCTACCGCGGTGATCGAATCCGCACACTTCTAAATGACAAAACAAGAAAGTTTAAGTTCACTCAAAGAACGCCTTCGACACCTCGTAGATAGGGTGAGTGCACAGATTCGAGCATTTTTACCCTATCTCAATTTTATCCCCATCGACGGCAAGAATTAATGTGGCGAACATTTTCATCTCGTCTGTGCACATGAAAATGTACACATCCCAAACTCGCGCACATCTTGAATAGCAGAATCGCCCCCGCGCAAATTCAAGATAGCGTAAAAACTCAACTTTTCATTCCATGCGCAAGCAAAATGCACCAGGAGGTGCACCGCGCGAGCATTGAGCAAAGATGACACAAAACATACCGTGGGCGAGTTATATGTCACCTCACCGTTTGGGAGCAAGATATGTAACACCAGCAGCAATCGACACATCCTGGGGGCGGAGCCGCGTAACACTCGAACAACACGCCTGGGGCGAGTTATACAACACCCTTAAAAATGCAAAATCGTAGGGGGTTCGAGTTTTAACCCATAACAAAGTTATGGATTAAGAAGGGGGCGATGTTTGTACCCCTAATATTTTACACAAATAAATGGGCTAACCTAGGTCTCCAAAGCTCTTACTAGTGCCAAAAGAGGGTTCATTGGGCCTAAGGTGCTTCCCTTGTGTACCCAATAATGGCTAACTAGGCCTAACAAACACCTCACAAGGAGGCCCATGTGCATAGGTCCAAATCAAGCAACTAGGAGCCCCATCACATATGCCACATCATCACTAGGATCGACCAACCGGCGACAGCCACATCAGCACAACATGACACGCCATCAAAAATGGCACGTCACCAGCTGCCACGTCAGTAGATGTGATGACGTGGCACGTGGCACGTCAGCGAAATTGCTGACGTGGCATATGACGTGTCAACAAATCAGAAGCCACGTCAGCAAGGGCGCTGACGTGGCAGGTGCCACATCAGCAAACCGAGTCACACGTCAGCGAAATTGCTGACGTGGCAGGTCCCACGTCAGCGCAACTCCCGAACCCCACAATGCCATGTCAGCAAGTGATGACGTGGCAGTGACATGTCAGCAGAGCATTGCCACGTCAGCAAGTGATGACGAGAGCCGCGGCGGCAAAGAACGACAACAAGATCATTCGGCGAGTAATCGTGAAAAAATCGGGCAAAAACTCTTAGCTTAATGTTTTTTTGTTATGTTTGATGAAGCACGCTGAAAGATAATTCCGTAGCCCTGATGATTCCGCCCCATTCGCTTTGCCTAACGAACTCCGCGCCCCCATCGTAAACTTTGCTTCTACAACATTCCAAAGAACTATGCAAGGGTCAGTTACAATAGAACCATGAAGCCATCAAAGCTGGCTAGTTATCACATGCGGCATGCAGGACCAGTCAATGTCAATTATTACAGGGAGGCATGCAGGGGCCAGTAATGGCAATTGATATCTGCCATAAAATCAAAGAAATAAAACGGAAATTCGCACATATAAATGGAGAGTTTCACAACCAAAAAGGTAAGCAATCTGCCATACCAAAAATCCCCTGTGAAAAATCCAATACTGACTTTAGCATCGGAGGGTTTTTTGTGTACCCCCTTTCCTCCATCATTCATCGAAGATCCACCACGAATCAATTATCAAAGAAAATCATCATTCATACAAAATTCTCGTGTTTGGGGTAGGAGTATTATTACCTTAGAAACACCTGTCAACCACCACCCAGCTTTTTCAAGATGCGTAATTTATCATGGAAGCATGAATGAACAGGTTCATGCAGAATTGAAGATGGAGGCATAAATGTGCAGTTTAATGCAGAAATCATCATGGAGGCATGCAGTATTGATTCCAGCAGTTTCATGCAAAAATAAATCATTATTCATTACTATCTCACTCTCTAAACAAATCAAAAAGTACAAAGTTGCCATGGAATTAAACATTGATTTTTGATTTATGCTGAAAATGGTGGAATACTCTGTTCATCATTGAAGTAATTTTGTGGATCAACTTCTTTCTTAACCATTGCCAATCTTTTGAAATTCCCTTTGAAATACTTTGTTCCCCATTGAGTAGCTTTTGAATAATTCACATTTGGAAGATCATCATTCTTACCCAAATCAAGATCTCTATAATTTACATAAGCAGCTCTTGGTGAACATGAAACATATGGAGTCATGTAACTGTAAAGATCCCTCATCCAATCTATATGTTTTTGAGATGCCTCTCCTTGGTTCCATTTTACAATGTATTGAATCTCATACAAATTACCTTTTCTATGCGGGAACGGTATTGCGTCTCTGGAATCTTGTTCATATATCCTCCAAACGGCTCTAGAATTATGTACACCATGTACATTTCTTCTTCAAGAACCCTTTTCCATAGCCCTTCGAACCCAGTCTGCGGAATCGGTTTTTGCACGTAATCGGATTTGGCTTTGAAAGGCATAGTATCAGGGTGAGTTCTGTTTAGTAGTATCTCAGTTGGAATCTGTTGATAGAAACCGAAGTTTACCACTGATTCAATCCAACCCATTTCCTTACAGTCGTTCGCGGTTAACCCAAGCTCCGGGAAGCGTCGTTGCATTATTTTGAGTAGATCTTGAGCACGGCCAAGATACAATGAGTTGAAGACAACGTTAACTGTTTTTTTTTTTCCATTCCAAGTGCCAAGTTGTATGATGATTCTGACGAATAAATCTTCTGGAAGTTTATGTGCAATTTGTTGCCATTTCATAAGCAGTTTTGTTGCATCTTGTTCTAGTACTCTACTAGGTGAGAAAGCGGTGACTATTTGTGGCACAGGAACTAGTTTGATTTTCCATGAAAGAATGATTCCAAAACTCGCACCACTTCCACCTCTGATTTCCCAAAACAAATTCTCACCCATTGAAGCCCGATTGAGGATATTGCCATTAACATCAAGTATGGTGGCATCAAGAATATTATCTGCAGACATACCGTACTTTCTCACCAAAGTTCCGATACCACCTCCGCTGAAGTGTCCACCAACACCCAATGTAGTACAAGTCCCAGCAGGGAATGCCAGGGTTTTACTTTTTTCATTAATTCTGTAAGAAAGTTCACCAATTGTTGCACCAGCCTGCACCCATGCAGTTCTAGTGTCAAGGTCTATAGAGATGGATCGATAGTTTACAAGATCGATGATGATGAATGGGAAATTCGACGTAGAGGATAAAGCTTCATAGTCATGACCTCCACTTCTTACTCTGATTTGTAACCCGTTTTGTTTACTACAAAGTAGAGCTTTTCTTATTTCTAAATCATTCTTGGGTGTAACTATGATAGTTGGTTTTTGAGAAGAGACAACCAATCTAAGGTTTTGAATGGAAGATGAATATGAAGATGTTTGTGGGGTGTGAATTTGTGATAACGGTTGAGCTGCTGAAGACATGCACTGAAGAAAATTAGTGTTTTCAGCAATAGCACTAATCCATGAAACTGATGAAAACACTATGATCAGATTCAAGAATAGACGATTTTTGTTTGTCAGTGAGTTTCTTGATGAACCCATTTTGTGTTTCTGCAATTTGTTCAACGCTGAAAGAGTAGTTTATATATTAATTAATAACAAATTAAATGTAACAGCTGCTATGTTATTTATTTTTGTTGCAAAGCTCTAAATTAAATAAAAACCGAAGCTATCTCATTAAGACTGCACGGAAATAAAAACGGAAGCCAATTGAGGACATATCTTCTGTACATAGATCACATATTAATACGTATGGGGAAAATATCCTTTGGTCCTTTTATAGGTGGGCCCATGTCTGTTAAATTTCGCCAAACGCTTTATTTGCTTTGGCCCATAATTATTTAAAAATACGTAATGGACAAAAGTACCCTTCCATGTTAATTTTTACTCATTTTTTGTATCGTTCATTCCAAATGAATTTCATATAACAACATATACAAACCGACTTCATTCCAAATGAAGTCCATATAAACCTTTTTTTTCCTTCATATCAAAACCTATACAAACCAGACTTCATTCGAAATGAAGTCCATATAAAACCTATACAAACCGCACTTCATTCCATAAATGAAGTCCATATAAAACATATATAAACCAGACTTCATTCCCGGAATGAAGTCCATATAAAACCTAAGAAAATACGACTTCATTCCATAAATGAAGTCCATATAAAACATATACAAACCAGACTTCATTCCCTGGAATGAAGTCCATATAAAAACCTAAAAAAGACTTCATTCCGTGAATGAAGTCCATATAAAAACCTAAAAATGATTTCATTCCTGTGAATGAAGTCCATATAAAACCATAAAAAAAGATTTCATTCCGTAAAATGAAGTCCATATAAAAACATAAAAAACAGACTTCATTCTCATATAAAACTCTAAAAAAACAGACTTCATTCCGTAAAAAGTCCATATAAAAACCTAAAAAACATACTTCATTCCTGTGAATGAAGTCCATATAAAAACCTAAGAAAATGTGTTTCTTCTTCTTCGCTCTTTTCTTCTTCATCTTTTTCTTCTTCTTTATCAACAACAGCAGCAGAAATATCTTTTTCCCCTTCTTCGTCTTTTTCTTCTTCATCTTTTTCTTCTTCTTCGTGAACAGCAGCAACAACAAATTTTTTTTCTTCTTCTTCGTCTTTTTCTTCTTCACCTTTTTCTTCTTCTTTGTCAACAACAGCAGCAGTAATGTGTTTCTTCATGTTTTTCTTCTTCAAGTCATACACAAAGCAGTTAGAAAAACCTAAAAATTTCGCCATTCTTCATCGTCTTCATGAGGAAAAAAAGAAAAAATGGGGAGGAGAGAAACTAGATCTGAAAATAGAGGAGAGAGAAAGTAAATCAAATAAGATATTTTCTTGGGCTTTTTTCTATATATATGGTCCCAAAAGGGTATTTGCGCTTTACCACAAGATGACATTTACATCATCCATGACATCACCTTAGGACCAAACAATAATTTTTAGGACCAAACTATAATATATTTTCCCAAAAAGGACCAAATAGACACATGACTCGGGTCAACAGGACTAGACTCTCTCTAATATATTATTCCTGTGACCTAATGGTATTTCCTACATACGTATGCTTATTCATCCATAATTTTTTTTTTTTTTTTTTGTTCTTAACAATTTATTAGTATCGTTAACAAGTCACATTCATAATATATATACTAGTAGGAAATATTGTTGATCATCTTATTATTTAAGAAATTGATGCATCATTTTGTCCCAATGACCTGTGTTCGTGTCTCGTGTCCACTTCATTGCTTCCCAAATTTTGTCTGCTCATCCATGCGAGCCTTTGACTGTCTACCTTCCATGAACACTTGGTGGATAAGAGATTAGCTGTGGTCTAAGTTATAACAATTTGAATATTTTTTCTTAAATCTTGGTAAAGGGGCGGTAAGAATTGGTAGAGGGGCGGCAAGTGTGATAGTAATGTCCCTCTTATTGGTTATGGGGTGTCCTAAAGAGGGTGTAGATTGACTAGATTGCCCTTTTCACCTTAAATCAACCAAAATCAAATCAATTTTTTAAACCTAATGAATCAAAAAAATCAAATCAGCTTTTTTTCATCTTCTTCTTCATCTTCTCGTTCTCCTCCATCAACCGTAACTCCATTAAAATCGAAAATTTCATCGCCTTCGATTAATCGATCGATTTGAAAAATGTTTGGAAAAATCTAGCTTAGAGTTTAGTTTATCATGTTGGATTTAAGTTAATTTCGTATCAAAATTAGGGTTTTGTATGAAAATTGAAATTGAAATTTCTGGGTTTATGCGAAGTTACGCGTTGGTAATAACTCAATTACGAACCGTAATCGGAGATTTTGAAGAACATACGGTTGGTAATAGTTCAATTACAAACCGTATGTTCTTATATCTGAGAATTTTCTTCAGTTACGGTTGGTAACTATTTTAGTTTACCAACCGTAACTACTTACCAACAGTAACTGGTTCTACGATTGGATCTTCCCCAAATTTAACCAGATATGGTTGGTATTCGATAACTTACGAACCGTAACTAAGAGTTACGTTGGTAACAAGCAAAAATTGCAACCGTGAAGTTCTTCAAAATTCAAAAGTTTTGATTTTGTTATGTACTTTAGATAATTTTGAGCGAGAAAAAGATAATTGGAACTAATTTAGAAGTATATCGGGTCACTAGAATCACTCATTTTGGTTGAGTGAATCAAAATCTAGGTTTCACAAAATATCATATAAGTTTTCTTTTTCTTTCCTCTAATTTTTTTTTTTATAACTCTAAAATCTGATGTTAGAGTTATAATAAGTGAAAATTAATTATCAACACTAATCTTGATTATTAACAATAAGGGCTAATTAGTCATTTCCGCATTTTTCATTGATAAGGGGCACTTGAATCTACTCATAATGACCTTTTTTATCTTATTGGTTGTCGCCTCTCTACCGATTCATGCCGCCCTTTACCAAGATTGTTGATTAGATAGTGTAGTCTCGGTGGATGTCATAGTTTGGGGCTCTTGACCGTAGAGTATTTAAAGTCCTCCCTAGACATCTAAATTGAACTTGACCCCGCCCACTAGTATCCTATCTTTGCAACTTGTTTTAGTTATCAATCAATAATGTTGATATAGGCCACAAATTCCCCCGGCCTTTAGTAAGCAACAGTCGAGATTTGGCTCCACTCGAATATATAAGAGGAAGATCCCTCACACCTTTATTATCACACTATCTCACATGTTAAAAATAATTTTTTGCTAATAAAAATCAAACTGCAACGGAGCCAGCTAATATTTTGGGGATGTTTTCTTACCAAGTTCTACATGCCTACTAAAAATGAGCACATTCGAAATATAAAACCTCACAATCTAATGGTCTTAATTTCGACGGGTCAATAATCCGTTGATTTTCAACAGATCATTTTCAAATTAATAGATGGTGGTGTTATATGTTTCAGAATACGCTCATTTTTGGTAGATATGTTGAACTTGGTAAGATGAACATATCCCCAAAATATTAGCTTCAAATCCTTATTGCTTGGTTTTTTATTCGCAAAAATGACGCCCCAACGTGTGAGATAGTGTGATAATAAAGGTGTGAGGGGATCCCTCCTCTATATATAATACTATCTAGCAGTTATCTGTCTCTCGTGGTAAGATTTTCTTCCGATAAACTCCAATTTTCTAGATAAGAACCGCATTGTCATCGTCTCCATTCTCTGATCTCTTTGAATCCCACTTGATGCTTTTTGGACCTGAACAAGCACATTGACAGGTTCTTATATGTAACCTTGCTAAATTGGGACCTATCAAATTTTCCTTCCCACATCACCAAATTATTTTGGGCACCCAAATTACTAAGACATACTAATTTACCCCCACATTAATTCCTAAAACTCTCTCATATAAATACTAATCTTTCCATTTTCAGTAAATCCAAAACAGAAAAACCTAAACCTAAAAACTTTCTATTTTCATCCTAATCTTTCCAAATTCTCAAAACCCTAATTTTCATCTTATTCTCCAACGAATCTTCGATCCACACAAGAAAAAAGTAAATCTCCATCAACCCATTCTATGATTCTTCTTATCTTATTGATTCACATGTTTAAATCTTCGTTTTTCCAAAATCAAAACTCTGATTACACCTATAATCGGTTTTTATTGACATATCGAATAAACCGATTCTGGGTTTTGTTTTCGCCATGAAGAGCATGCACAATAATCGGTTTACATGATGATTAATATCAACCGATTTTGTGTTAAAAATAAAATAAGAAAATACATCACCGGGGATCCGCTTATATATGTAATATGTATAATCCGATTGCATAGGCTTTTCATCTTCCTCGCCAAAATCGGGTTTTATACATGTACCACATAAACCGATTATGGTGGTCTCTTCGGAATTCTGGGCTTCATTTTTGTTTCTTTATGTAACGATTTTTACTTGATTTTTGTTAAATTTTGGTGTAGAATGGACTTTGACACCTAGCATTTACAATCGAGAATTAACCTTGGAGGATGCCCAGGAAACCACAAAGAGTTCCGCAGAGAAGCCTATATAAGTTTGCTTTCTGAGGTGAGACCAATCTTGAACAAGCGGGCATTGATTGATAAGCTGGCACAGGAAGAGCTTGTTGAGGTCATCAATGTTCGCCGATGAGGCTAAACATTATTTCACCGAGAGGGATCGCCACTGTGCATTGGAAGGTATGTTTGAAGAAATGGTTGAAGCCGCCGCAATGGCCGATGTCATTGATGGTGGTGTCATGCCGCAGCTCCCGATGCCGGTGTTCACGCTTCCCGATGTCGTTCATGCCGCAAATTCTCCTGGTGCTCCTTAAGTTTTTAAGTTTAACTTTTAATATTAAACTTTAAGTTTATAAGACTTGTGGTTGTTTTTTGTTTTAAGTCTTTTGGGATGATTTATATATGTAATATGGATGATCTTTGTGTGGTTGATGTTTGTATTTTGGATGATCTTTGTGTTGAACTTAATGCACTTAATGTTTAAATTGATTCTAGCCTGACATGCCAACAATCGGCCACTGACATGTCAACATAAATCGACAGCAAGCAATTTTTCCGAATGTTTTCAAGCCTTAATCGGATCACATATTAAATGTATAAACCGATTTGTGTCATGAAAATTCAAAATCTAACATGTCTTTAATCGGCATTGGTCGCAAGAAAACCGATTCCTTGTGGCATATCAACACAATCACTGGGTTTTACGTACCTTCTAAAATACCGATTATAACAAATTATTTCAATGCTTTTCAAAAAAATATTGCTAGGGACTTTCTATAAATAGAGACTCACCCTTGGACCCCATTTGCCCCAAAATTGATCATTTTATTCCCCTCACTCCAAATACTCCACAACTACTCATTTCATACATATACATACAAGAAATGTCATCGCTTGACTCCGCGAAGATTTGGCAATCACCAAAGCATGGTATGCGGAAAATCGATTTAGACGTCAATCCTCCGATAGGGAGGATTCCACAACCTTTTGGGCTAGGGTACACAACAAATTTATCCAGAGTTTGGGAATACTAATGCAAGAAGTGTCCAACAAATCCACGCTAGGCACCTAGTCATTGAAAAGCGATACTTTCTTTTTTGGCTCTCCAACCTCGGATTTTTAACACTCGCCCATTCACCTTGTCCATTGCACAATATGTAAGTAATTTTGTGGTTTTTTTTATGTAACCCATGTTGTTTTATCTTCCAATGAAACACAACTAACAAATGTAAGTTTGTTTTTGTGTTTTTGTAGCATGAAGTCGTGAAAGCGCGCTACTGGAGGAAAAGGGGAGGTATCTGATTTGATGCAAGCTATCACTTCTTGCGTAAAGAATCCCTGAGGATAACCCTAATACTTGATGCTGTATCGTCTTCTGAGGAGGAAGATTGATGGTTTTAGAATTTTTTATAGGTTTTGTGGGTAGACCTCTATGTAAACCTCACGAGACTATAACTCGTCCACCGGGGTTGCCTAGGGTTTAAAGGCTTGATGCATGTGTTAAATGCATCCTACAATAATAATGCAATGAAAGGAAACAATTGGTTTATATATGTTATAAGTAAAATCCGATTGTCGTACTCGGATTATAAACATGTAAATGTTAACCGATTATAAATGTCCTCTCGTTAATTTAAACACCAACCAATCGGTTTACAAGTGATGAACATAAACCGATTATGTGAACTGTTTACAAAAAATCAAAATGTTTGATGTTTTGATGAACTCTAACATTAGTTAATCTCACATCCAAAACATAATTAATCCATAATACGCATTAATTAATGCTAATTAATCGTGTGGGTAAAATAGGTACTTAGGTAATTATTTTGATAAGGGGTGGTGTGTAGTGATTTCTAGTGGCCTTTTTGTCATCTGGCTATAGGCCCAAATTAAGTCCTATAGGCCCCACTTTAGCAAGGATATGTAAGATTATTTCATAACTTGTACTCCCTCCGTACCGCATATATAGGCGGAGGGACCAATTCTCTTAGATTAAAAACTTTTCTTGATTTTATACATTTTTATGATTTTTCCCGTTTTACCCTTAATTATATTCCCAATGTTAGAGACTTATACTCAATTGTGATGATTCCCAAGCAAATAAATAGAGGTAATATAAGTAAAAAATCGTTTTGAAATTTGAACTCCGCCTATATGGTGGTACAAGGAAAAATGAAAATTCCGCCTATATAATATAAGTACGGAGGGAGTAACATTTACTTCAGTGACAGTAGCCTTACCTGAAAAATGAGATTCACCTTGTCAAACGAAAATTGTCGCCGAAGAGGGTCTAGCACGCAGATTGTCCCGCAGAAACAAAGGAAAACCCGCATGGCCCTATGCCCATAAACCCCGCCTCCCTTGCTAATCCTGGGTGAGGCCCATGCGGGAAAACCCAGAGAGCAAAGGGGTCGCCAATTTTGAACTTCTAATACTCCCTCCGTCCCAAATTAGATGAGCTAGTTAGTTTTCAACTTTGTCCCAAAATAGATGAGCTATATCATCAAACAATGGAATATCTATAAAATTACCCTTTTAATTGATTATTATTAGTATAAGAAATGTGTATCATGTTTATATTCGTTATGTAGGTGTTCTAAAATGCTTTCCAATGGTATAAAGTTTACGAATATCCGTTGTATAGTCTGAGAGATAAATCATTTCTAAATTTTTAATAATTATATACAAGGGTATAATCGTAAAAAATACTTTAAAATTCTCATTTTTCCTCTTTGCCTTAATAATTGTGCAAACTACAACTAGCTCATCTAATTTAGGAGATGTAACGAGTATATTTTTTGAAGATGAACATATTTTCTTGAACAAATTTTGATTCCGGAACTCCTGCAAAATAGCATATGGCACCTTAGGAGTTAGGACCAACATTCTTCTCTTTCCCTTGGGATCTTATCGAACTCCAGGATTCCGCCTGTGTCCTTGCATCACATGAAACTGCCCATGTCGACTTCGGTGACCAATAACATAATCCCAAACTACTAGGGTGTTCATGGTCGGTTTTGTTCTTGCCAAGCCAACCAAACCGAAACCAATACTATCGGTTTTAAAATTGAAACCAAAAACTAATCCATTAACCATTGGTTAGGTTTCCAAATGGTTCCATTTTTCGTTTCTGTTTTTCCTGGTTTTTGGTTAACCAATAATTATGTCAAACCAAAAAAAAATTACACTAATTTACGTAAAAAATAGTATTGGTTTACAAAAATTTACGCAGACAAAAATAAATAAAAAGAATATCAAGAGTAGTTAAAGCTTACTCTAAATCTAGAGATCAAAAGAAGATTTAACTAATGGTAGTGACATCTCTAACGAAAATTTAATCAATGATTTTTTTTTATCAATATTCGGTTAACCATTGGTTATTGGTTCGTTTCTCTATCATACCAAAACCAAACCATTAATCTCGGTTTTCATCTTTTCTAAACTAAAACTAACCATTAGTTAATGGTTCGGTTCTGGGCTTTCCCCTAATCGGTTTGGTTTGGTTCTGCTTCTGTTAACCAAGAACCATGAACACCCCTACAAACTACCGTCCGTCGTCTTTTCCCAATGAAGCATCAAGTGATCAGTGTCCTCCAAAACCTTACCAGATAACAAGCATAAGCAAGATGGAAAGTTAATCCCTATATGTTGCAAGATCGCACGCGTGGGAAAAGATTTGTTCATATTATAGTGGCTGTTGTAGGCCGAGACATTATTGTCCTGAAACTGGTTGCACGGACGCGGACGCGTAGACGCGCTTACACACACACCACGCCGACACTGACACTACAAAATTTTCAAAAACTAAGACGCTGGACACGTATATATATATTTTGTTTATATATTATTTATATATATAATCATGTATTTATACAAAGCAAAGTCAAGTATTTCGAACTCTAAAATTAGAAAATGATGTTACATATGTATACACTAGATCTTAACCCGTGCCGTAACGGCACGGGATGTTTTGTCTCTAATACGGTATTGTTCACATTTTTCTTGCTTCATTTATTCGTGAGTAATTATTTTGATATTCAAATAGGTTTTGGGAAACAAAAATGGGTTACCTGATCTTTTTATTTTTTTACTTAAGCATGTTATTCCAATTTATTATCTGGACTTAGTAATAATGTTGTGCCAACATGAAAATAAAATAAAAATACAAGAAATAAAATTTTTCCCTATTTATTGTTCCATCATACCATAATTTCAAACTTCAAAAAGAATATTTTATCTAACAAGACATATACCTAAACTGCCAATCCAACTCCATGATGTTTATGAATACTTTTGTTCCAAATTATTGATAACTAAGGCTCTAAGGAGTGAAGCAAAACCCATAATATTTTCCTACTATAGATAAACACTATTTATTTATTTTTTGCAAAATGTGAGAGTTATAAAAATGAAGAACCCTTGGCTATTGGAAGGCTGAGATATACACATGTGAGTTGAAAAATAAACTTATAATAGTAAATCAAAACATGTGTAAGATTCTTTTCTCAATCATATTGATAACATAATATTGAAGAAATTCGTGGATAAAAAGATTTCACACCAACTATGCTAAGTAGTGCATGAATGACGTTCTCACATCTAGTGTTACTCAAGTAATTTGGAGTTTTAAAGAGCATAGTCATATTGATATTTGTATCTACATAAATTCAACTAACCTTCCGAAGAAAAATTATTAGTTTCAAGGTGTGAGCCGACACCTCGCCTTCAATGTATACAACACACATTGGGTTTAATCGGCCTTGAGATTAAACAAATACCCCAATATTAGTCAAATAATGTCTACAAATACGTGGATCGAAACAATGTGATAACGGGAAAAAATGAGAGACTAACATCAGCTCTACAAAGAAAATACCCTATATGTATCAAAGTTTGTTAACCAAACATGTATTCAAATTAAAAAGTCATCAACTTAACACAAAAATATAAAAGAACCCAAGTTAAATCAATACTTGCATAAACAAAACTTATAAGAGAATTTTATAATTATTAAATACCTTTAAAATCACTATTAGAGATTTAATTGCATGCCCCGCAACTAAGTAGAGGAAATCACCGTATTAATTTGTAGAAATTTCACCGGATATGTAGCAATTCTGTAGAAGTTTACACCGGTGGTGATGCTCCATCTAAGTGTTGTTCGATTGATTATTTTTTTTAGAAGGTTTCGGTTTTCATTGGACAAACCGAGAGGGAGCGTTTCATTATATTCATTATCATTCGTAAAACCAAGACCAACTCGCCCCTATGCTTACTGGATCTCAATACAACCTTAGATTTATCTATTGGACTGAGAAACCTTGATACTAAATATGTAGTTTTTAGTGTTATTTATTATATAACGTGACATCCAAATGTTTTTTTTCTTCTTCTTAATTTTCATGTATTTTAACCGAGTTTATATTAGCATTAAGACGATCAACCACATTTCTAATTTATAGTGTTATCCTTTGTAGCAAGACATAATTAACATAGTCAATTACTACTCATCAAAACCGCCTACCACAAACCACCGTGATATTACTTCTTTCTCCACCACCACCATTTTCCATCCCTCGTAGAATATTGGGCGCACTTATAACTTTTAATCCCACACGTCATGTATAAAGTTTAGATTTAACAAACTTAGGTCGTCAATTAATTTATTCAACTATATGTTTTTTGTTAATACTCAAAATCATGTACTAACTACCAAAGATAGCAAAGGCACCAAAACAACCATTTTGTCTTATATGATTTGGTATCATCCCAAAAGTATTTTTTATCCGCCTTTTGATCGTGTCAAAAACAACCAACTATACTTTTCACAATACAATGTTACCCATCATGTAAAATTTTTTATTATTTTTGATTCAAAAAGAAAAACTAATACCACCGCCATTAAAACCATCCAAGCGCCACTATTTCTTCCACCAAAACTAATGTTACCGCCTCCACCACTTTGTAACACATTCCACCGCTCTACCACTTACTTCTTCCTCTACTACCACCACCACCACTAATATCTAATTGAAATAATTTTTGTCAAAATTATTACTTATTTATGGAGATATGTATTAATATTAATTAAGGGATATTTATGATGTAAAATTAATAAATCATTTATCATGAGAAATTAATATTTCCTAAATTAATAAAACACTTATACTAATTAATATTTAAGTTTAACAAACAACCACCGTTGATTTATCTTTTTATCAATTCCAACCAAGGTGGAACAATGGTTAGAGGCCACTCTTATGACACAATAGGTCATGAGTTCGAACCTCCATGTTATAATTTTTAAAATTCAATATCTTGACTTGAGTATTCATTTTTAATTCATAATATTGGAATGAACACCACGGTGCAGTGCGACTTTGTAGGGTGTGGCACGAGGATCACTTTTGATTTATCTTTGCCAAGGATAAATCCCACCACCACTCATATAGGCAAAGTTAGCCTTGGCGCACGTGCTGGTTATGGGTGTGGTCCAGACAACCCATGACCGTAGATTTATCTTTTTTTGCCTAATAAATCCCGCCACCACTGGAAACAAACCGTGCTTTATATTGTAGATTTCAAAAGAAAAGAAGATTTGTTTATACATCGCCCAATGCCAAATAATCAATAACTATTAAACACATAGCACGATCAAAATGCATTCTAGATCAACACATGTCCAACTAAGGGTATACGTGATGTCATTTCCAATTACAAAATCCTAATAAAGACCTAAATTATTGATCTAAATGTTTGTATTTTCATTTGGTTAATGATAGTAAAAATAAAGGGAAAAGTTTATATGAAAATGAAAAAATGCTTGGACACGTTGGGCTATCGCAGTGCCCAAACCAGACGGGGCAGCAGACGCGCAAATTGGTGACACGCGCCGTGCCGGGCCGCCCCACGCGCGTCCAAAGGTCCGCCGCGAGCCTGACGCGAACACGGTTCAAGAAATGGAGCGTCCGTGCAACCCAGCCTGAAACTAATCCAATATAGTTTTTTATTTTTTATACAACAAACCTGGGCTAAAGTTCCACCCTCCAACTGGTCCACTTCTCCGAGTACCAAGTAGACTAAAGTAAGAATCATTTTCTGGGACCATGGTTTTTGTGGGAGAGCCATGATTTGATTAGCCATCCTCCTTATAGTTTTAAGGGTGTCCTAAAGTTATAAAATGACTAAGTTATCCTTTAATTAAATAAATATTTACTTTTATTTTTATATATTTTCTTATTATTATTCTTAATAATTAATTTTTATTATAATTTGAAAATCTTATTAATAATCAAAATACTGGAAAGACAACGAGTTAGTTGGTAACGTAGCAACAAGCTGGGCACCAACCCTTTTTGAATATTTTTTTAACTTTTAATTTTTTAAAATTTTAATTTGAATTTTTTCGTATACCAAACTTAATTAAAGAAAAAGAAATTTAAAAATTTAGAAAAATAAAACAATTTTTTAAAGGTTTTAAAAAATAAATAAAATAATAAAATTAACATAACATAACATAAAGGGTAAAAAAAGTTTTCAATTTTTTTTTTTAAAAAAAAGTATATTAAAATAAAATAAAATAGTAAAACTTAAAAAAAAAAAAAAAAAGTAGTAAGAAGGGTAATTTAGATATTTATATAAATATTTTGATAATGATTTATTGGGCTTTACTTCATAATGGTCCTACAAAAAACCATGGTCCTAAAAAATAGTGTTAAAGAACGACGAATGATACAACATTTGGAACATGAACTCCATTTGAAACCAGCATTATTTGCCCAAGCCCAATCCTCGGTGGAAACTTTGAAGTTATTCAGAGTCAATCTATTACCAATGTCTTCCTTAGTTATGTTGTACTTGTCAGATTCGAGTCAACCAAATTAGTTAAGGTTGAATTATTTTTTATTGAAATGACGAGGGTACCAAAGTACACCACAATCTTTTTGTTTCAACCTATAAGTATGATACCTTGAGTCATCGTCTATGGACAAAGTGGAGAAAATACAACTTCAAGATATTCACTTGACAATGGTACTAAAGACAAGACCGATTGACTATAAGATCAATGTCAAGTGATTAGGATTAACGTACAAGTGTTATTTATTTTATTATAATAAAACATTTATAATCTTGAAGTAAAGTAAATGACACAACAAGATTTTGTTAATGAGGAAACCCAAATGGAAAAAAATCCTGACCTATTCCAAGCTTTGAATACCTCTAATTGCTTCGATACGTAACAAATCCAACCCTCGATAGTTGAGACCAAGTAATCTACCCATAGTTACTTAGTTCCCTAAGTATCCTTGCGTCTACGATCGTAAACTCGTAAACTCCTTTGTCTGGTTTAGATCAATCAAGATTCTTATTACCGACGTAATTAGATCCAGATTCACAATTAATCTAAATAAGCCTCAAAGAGAAATATAAAAAGATGTCGATCTATACAACTAGATAAGTCTATCAAAGATAAACAAGATATAGTTGGATCTCACAATCCGATCAAGATGTGTGCACAATTCACTTAGATACGAAACCAATAAGAAAATATTCTTGTCTTCAAATCTTCAATTGCCTTCTATTGTACTTGCATAACAAAGTGAACGTTAGTATCTTTTTTTGCCTAGTGGAATCTCTGCAAAATCTGAATAATATGCCTAATTGATAAATTGATTTCACTAATTGTTGTCAATCAGGTTGGTACTTATGCCGACCTTCACCGACTGGAGTTTGCAGAGATAATTCTACTTGCAGCTTGCTACGCTTTGTTTGATGCAACTTGTAAGTTAATTGTAAAGCTTGGTACTTCTAAATGTGATGATGGATATTCTATTGGGGAAGCACATAAAATACTTTGTGAAGAGATGAAATCGCTTATGTAGCGCCAAAGCTAGCAGTCACTAATCCAATAGATTAACTACATAAAGAGGCACTAAAAATCTAAATCATATACTTAAGCATTCAATTAAGAAATTTGCTACAAAACTTAACCCAAAACTAGCCCCACTCGAAATATATATATACAACAACTCCTCTCAAATGATACATATACAATAGTCATTTGGTTTACAAATAGAATATATAACATAATATACATATCCGAAATTAACCAACTAACGAACTTAACGCTTGAAGCTTTCTACCGCTCAACTCGATCCGTCAAACTAAAGTGGGAATGGGTGAGCACATCATCCCTAAAAGGTGCTCAAAGAGAAATAACATTTAACTTGATGAAATCATGGTAAGACTTGGAAAGCAATACATGCTTTCCCTAACATTAAAAAGTTTACCAAGTCACCTAAATAAACAAACATGTATATGGACAAATTCTTCTTCAAACAATGTATAATATGGTTGTAAATTCCGAACTCGTAAATTCACACCTAATAGTTTTTATGGATGTCGACAATTCCGAACTCGCAAACTGGCGACCAATATAACATAAAAGCTCGTAGTTATAAATGCGAATGAGTGTATCCTATATACCACAGTTGGAAATTCTTATTTCCCATAGCAAATCATAATGACATTCAAAATATTACAAGTCCTTTCCATACCATGGAAAGATTAAAAAGAATCAACAGAACAATCACAATACAAACTAATTAAACAATGCATGCAATGCACAAATAGACAATGCATGAGTTTGTTAAACATAATATTTTTTAAAAGCAAAAAAATGGTTTCAAAGAGTTAAATGTAAATTCCCACCTCTTTTGATGACAAGCCACGCCTACCTCCACGATCCACTGGTTCATCCTAGACTTGCAGTTGCATAAGCTTTCACCAGGCCACTGCTGCAAATGCAACTCTAATCTTCTTCAAGAGAGATTCAACTACACACATTCACTTAACTCTATTCTAACAACACTGCCATTCCAATTTTAATAAAATCTCCCAGAACCTGGACATTCAGCTAACTTCAACACCAGCAAAACTGCACAATCAAATTAAATCCATACAACAACCTCATTCATTCATATCGCCTAAACTTCAACCACACTGTCATCCTAGGTTCAACTGCAGCATACCCATACTAAGCAGAACTTCCATTAGCTCAACTCAACTCATCCACCATTCATCAATCATGAGCTGGTACAACTCCACCACCATTCATCTCAGAATTGATTCATACATCTAAAACTCAGCAGCAACAACTTCAGTCAACCACCATTATCTGCAACGTAACAATTCCCAGTTCTTCCCAACACATTTAACCACTACTTGCACCACTAACTGTAATATAGTCATTCACAGCCGCCGCCACCACATCCATCAAAACATATCCATCCAAACTGAGCCCAATCTTAATTAACTCACTCATATCCCTATAATTCACTAACACACAAGCATCCACCTCCACAATAGACAACTCCATACATACAACACCTTGTTGTGCCAGCAATATAATTCATCCATGATTACAAATCATACCACAGATATTAATTCAATTATCAACTACAGATAATCAAGTAAATTCAATAGCTTTACTAAATTAACTCAGAAATAATTACCTCAAAGTAATTCCCTTCAGCATCCAACCATCCCTATCACCACCACAGATTCCCAGTAACCCTAGGAATTCTCAATCACCTTTATTTCCCGATTCAGGTTCAACACACAACAATAATCTTCATATCAATCATACCCATCCCTAATCCCCTTTCTTAATTATAAATTTCATCATCTACAACTTCCGCTGAACTTTTCTTATGAAACCCTGACTCTAATTTCTTCAATCATCGAGATCCATTTGAAACTTATTCTTTAATCAACACCTAATCGAACTCCAATTGATTTCACAAAAACCTCAGTTCATTGTTTACTCAAATCCTCAATCATCTCTTCAATTTCTTACTTAAATAGCTTCAATCTAATAAACCCATCTACTGATTCCATCTAATTCCACTCAAGTCGAATCTTAATTCAATTTCCAGAAAACCCTAAATTCGGTTTCTCTCTGAATTTATTGCGAACCCCAGCAATATCTAACTGCTTTTCATCATAATACACATAATCAACTATCTCTTGATCTATTTTTCTCGATCTCACAGCCTCTGAAAACTCACACGAATTCACCAGAGGTGAAGAACGAAAGAAGAAGAAGAATGAAAGAAGAAAGAGAAATAAGAATGAAGAAGAAGAGGAATTATGAGTTATCTGCTCGGTTTGGTTCGATAAGACCAACGAGGATTACTGGAACACCCAGCAAAAGGATAAGGGCAGCCAATGTCGGTCCACAGAAAAAGACTAATTTGCTCTTCAAATAATCTGAAGATTTCTTCTTCGTCCAATATCCGAACGACACGTTCGAATAGTCCATTCCACGTAACTTTTCGAGACCTATCTCGTAGTACTAGTTTCATATCTAGATCGCGAGTTGATTAATTCTATTAATTAACGTTCGTGTTAAACTAATCGAGTTATTAGCGACTAAAACGTCTTTAACTGGTCTAATAGCGTTGACGAGCTTGAGCTTGAGGGTCTTTACAATTTAAGTTTATCTTTGTTTTGCACCTAATGAACAAAATAATAGGAATTACCAACATACTTTGTCAACGCTCCAATTGAAATCACAAGATATCATCAATGATGTGAGTTTGGTTAAGTCTACCCAAAAACTTCTTCAAGAATTACGAAATGATGGTTGGAACACACTTATAGAAACTGTTGAATTATTTTGGAATAATCATGATATTCTTATGCTCGATATGAGTGCTCCATATCTTGTTGGTACATGGAGATCATGTCAACAAGTTGATAACATTACAATTGAGCGTCATTTTCGTGTTGATATATTTTATGAAGATATAGATGTTCAATTGGCATAATTAAAGAGCAGATTTCTTGAAGAGACAATGTAGTGCAACTTTGGATCCTAGAGATTCTTTTAGGAATTTCAAGATTGAAGATGTATGCATGCTTGCTGAAAAGTTTTATCCAGAAGATTTTATTAATCAAGATATACATATTTTGAGAAATCAGTTGTCCCATTATGAAGCCGATATACTTTCTCATCCATATTTCGAAGGATTATCTACTATTTCGGAACTGTGTCGGTGAATGTTTGAAACAAGTAAGTCAATTGTTTACCCTTAGATTGATAAAATTATATCACCGTGTTGACACTTCAAGCTTCTATGGAATCCGAACGCCGCTTTTCACCATGAATTGTAAAAACAAATGCTCAAAATAAAAGGGCCCAAGATCTTTTTAATGATTCTATGATGCATGCTTTACATTGAAAGACTTCTTGCATAAGGTATTACTACGGAATTAATAATAGAGGTTTTAATCTTGGAAATAATCGACGGGTGCAGCTGAAAATGAAGTAATGTTTTCATTAACATCTTTTTATGGATATATTTATCGTACATGACCAGATTATATGCCTAATATATGACTTAGAACCATGTCATCTTCATAAAAACATTTTGTAAAAATGATGACTTTTTTTTGTAATCAATACAATGAATATTTTTGTAATCAGTAAACATCTTTGTTACCTTTTCCAGTTATTTTGGTTTCTTATATTGGTGAATATATCAAGTGGGTGGGTTTTGTGTTATCGATTTCATTGTCTATGAAGGACTTTTTTATAACCAGGAGACAACCTTGGAGGGATAGGGGCCGTGCAAGGCGGCTATGGAGATACCGACGCAATAATGTTGTTATCCAAGTACTTTACCACATTTATTGTTATTGCATATTCGAAATTGACATTAATATATAAATGAGTGTCCACTGAAAAAAAAAATATTTAGTTCACCCAGACATAAATTCATGGCTTTGTCGTTGCATGTCACTCAACATAAGTTAAGATCGGTCCTACTTGAATTCCCACCTTAGGTTCGAATTGGTCATCCAATAGATCTTCATAGAAAACCGGACCAAAACACCATGTATCTCAGTTTACATGACAGGACACGAAGTTAAGCTAGCTGAATTCTTATAAAAACTAAAATAGGGAAATTATCGTTTAATTTGGTCCTTTTGTAGGTGGTCCCATAACTATTTGGTCCAACGGGAAAAGGTGTTTCCTGTTTGGTCCATAATTATTTGAAAATATAAAATGGACAAAAATACCCTTATGTACTATTTTAGCATTAATTTCCATAACTTTTCTATTTCCATAATTATTTGAGTTCATGCTCTTTGTTGAACTATGAACTTCCTACTTATTTTCTTGTAGGAGTTCATTTTGTTTGATGAACTATCAGGTATTTGGAAATGCTTTTCATAGATTCGAGTTCTTAAGAATGAACACACAACAAAAAAATCATTATTATGAACAAAAAACAGAGTTCATTCTTTCGAATGAACACCTAATAAAAACCACTAAATCAAGTCTGAAGAGACAGTTCATTCTTTCAAATGAACACCTAATCAAAGTTCATTATTATGAACAAAAACCAGAGTTCATTCTATCAAATGAACACCCAATTAAAGTTCATTATTATGAACAAAAACCAGAGTTCATTCTTTCAAATGAATACCCAATCTTTGTTCATTATTATGAACAAAAATCAGAGTTCATTCGTCAAATTGAAAACCCAATCAAAGTTCATTATTATGAACATAAATCAGAGTTCATTCGCCAAAATGAACACCTATCAAAAACAAACTAATTCAAACCTAGCTAGAACAGAGTTCATTCTTTAAAATGAACACACACACACAAAAAAAAAAAAAAAACATAGTTCATTCTTTCGAATGAACACCTAATAATTCAAGATCTAAAGCAGAGTTCATTCTTTAACATGAACACACAACAAAAACTATAAAAACAGAGTTCATTTTTTCGATTAACACCTAATAATTCAAGATCTAAAACAGAATTCATTCTTTAAGATGGACACACAACAAAAATCGAAGTTCATTTTTTTTTCCCAAAAGAACACCCAATAAAAAGATCTAAAGATAGAGTTCATTCTTTATATCTTCATCATCTTCAACAACAACAACAGTAGCAAAGAAGAAGAACACAAAAAATCTTCATTGTTCATCATCATGCCTCATAAGATATCAAGTTACTTGCATTATATGTGCCGGACTCACAACCTATTATTCAAGACTATGGGTTATTAAATTCTACGGGAATTACTAAATTTATATAAAAAAATAATCATAATTACTATACCCACCATACTTGCAATTCTCGTGGAATACGATAACATTTCATAACAACATATTTCAGGCTTGCCCATACCCTCAATAATATGGAGCTTGTGGAAAGAGATAAACGATATACTTCATAATCACGTGAAGAGAATCATCAAGCAAGTCATTATTTCTGTTAAGTGCTTGTTGTTTAATTGGGCTATGCAAACTGACATCTTTCATGGTTACAGCTTGTCAACTCTAATATATAAATGGGATGTTGTTGTACACACTTTCTTATAACTTCGCCTTGGTCTTTGTCACTTTTTCTGTGACTTAGAGTACTGTTTTAATAAATTTTGCCCTTTTTAAGTCAAAAAAAAATTAAAAAAAAAATAAGAAATAGTTGACGGATAGTTAAGACCGACCACCAATAAAATCAATTTGGACTCGGATTTTAGGCTGAGATTAAATTCGAACCATTTTTTTGGGGACCGTGGTTTTTTTGAGGGGACCATGGTTTGATTATGCCACCTTCCCTCTAGTTATAAGGGATGTCCTAATGCGTTGAAATTACTAACTTGCCCTTAACCTAATTTAATTTAAAACCAACCTAATAACCACCTCTCTATATATATATAACCACCACCTCCTCCCACCACCACCGCCCATCACCGCCGATAAATACCACCACCACCTCCGACCATCACCACCGCCCACCACCACCTCCTCCCACCACCACCGCCGATTACCACCACCTCCCACCACCACCGCCGATTACCACCACCACCACCACCGATTATCACCACCACCAACCACTGATTACCACCATCACCACCAACCACCACCACCTCTATATATATATAACTTAATTTAAATCTTTAGCAAAGATATTCTCACAAAACCATTACTTGTCGTTTGTTTTTGGTTGAAAAATGAGAAGCAATCATCCAAATGAGTTGAAAATGGAAGTTGTGAGAGGTTTAATGGAGGTTACAAGGCCGAGTCTCTGCTACTTGTTCATCTCACAAGGCAACTTAACTACACATTTGATGAGTTCTGCTATTGTTCATCCTCACAAAGCAACCGAACTACACCTTCTGGGATGAGTTCTGCTTTATATGCTTTATAACTATAAAGTCACTGAATCGACGAGTTCGGTTGTTTCGCATAAATGTATAAACTCACATGTAAATCAACCCAGGGTTAAAAACATAAGAAAAAAGTTGTCATGTAACCGAACCTTACTGCTTTTCCCATTATTTTTATTTCTCTTATAACCGAACTCTATCAACTTTGTTCGGCTATTTCAAAAATTTTAAAACCGCCATGTAACCTAACTCTACTAAAAACATAAGAAATTTTTTGTTTGTTAAGTCCTATTGGTTGTGCAATTAACTCAAGTTTGCGAAACAACCGAACTTATTAAACTTAGTTCGCTGATCGCAAAAGCATGTAGTTTGGTAACCACCCGAACCTTATACACTTGGTTAAAATTTATTTGACATAAAGTTCGGTTAATGCGCAACCAACCGAACATAACACCGCATGTCGAGCTTCCATTAATATGGAGTTCAGAATTCATGCAGTTTGATCAAGCAACCGAACTACACTCGATGAGTTCTGCTACTTGTTCATCCTCACAAAGCAAACCGAATCCACACTTCGCATGAGTTCTAAGTTACTTGTTCTTCATATAAAGTAACCGAACCGTTTCAAAATCCTTCAAAATTTTACATTTTTCGGGGGAAGTTTTTACCAATTCAACATACATTATCTAAGTTTGGAGCATACTTGTTCACCCAAATACTCTACCTCCTATTGTGGGTTGATAAAATCCATCATTTGAATACTCAAAGGGGGTGAATTGGAAAAAAAAAATTATTTTTCATGTTTTTTCCTTCATCTTCTCTAACTCTACTCTCACAATAATTTACTCAACTAATAATAAACCCATCTTTTAATTTAATCTCACTAATTGTTTTTAACTAAATCATTTCACTAATCATAACTTAAAATTAATAAAGAGGGTAGATTAGGTATTAAATAAATAACTAGATATGGGGTGAGACCTAGAATTACTTCTAATGTCTTTACCCAAAAAGAACCATGGTCCCTGGAAAAAGGTTGTCCCCAAAAACGATTCTTAAATTCGCATATGAGGCCCAATGTAGCATGGTTCTTTTTTCTGGGCATGCTAATCGCATATTTATTTTTATTTTTTTTGAAAGAACGCATATTCCTTTCATTGCTCTCTCCGTCCGTTTTATTTAGGCTAACTCCGTAAAATGAAAATCACGGTTACAGTTTGCTAATATAAATACAATATCATGGCACACAAAACACGAATCATGCTTTAAGGCTAAAATTTTGATAAGTTTTTCTATTCACTTGGAAGTCAACGTTTTTTCAGTTTTTGTCTCCCAAAGTTCAAGTGACAGCAAAGGGAGATTCAGTTCAGACTCCCATTTCTTCCTCGGGATCTTTTTGGTGCGTTTTCTCATTATACTAGCTTTTTTTCGCTTATAATCAGGGATATACGTTAAAATTTAATAAATAATTATTTTACGCCTTTGAAATCGGGTTTTTTTTCGCCTTATTCTACTAAAATCGCTTTTTGCGATTAAAACAACAAATTTTGCTCGTAAGGCAGTTAAGAATTGTTTTCAACGCAATAAAACAAACAAATCTGTTTTCCAATGCAAAGCACTTATTGCTTTAAGAAACCTTAATACGATACGCAAGATACAAGAGTAAGAGAACCCTATTTTTTAAACATTTTGGCTTTTATACAAATTTGTCCATAATAACCATGTTGTTTGTAAAACCTGTTATTGTTTTACTGCAACTTGACAATTTCCTTTCTCTTTCTTTCTTCTTCTAATTTACGAAAGATCAAGAGTTTTGGGAATCAAAACATAATAACAGAGTAGACGAGTTAGGAGTATTGATTAAAGACTAGAAGAATTGTGAGAAAAAGGAGGGTGGGTTACCCGCACCCGCCGTAATATAGGTCTGG
>JAJJWW010009278.1:0-43124 GCA_023531295.1 Papaver armeniacum
ACTTCTTTCTTAACCATTGCCAATCTTTTTGAAATTCCTTTTGAAATACTTTGTCCCCCATTGAGTAGCTTTCGAATAATTCACATTTGGAAGATCATCATTCTTACCCAAATCAAGATCTCTATAATTAACATAAGCAGATCTTGGCGAACATGAAACATATGGAGTCATGTAACTGTAAAGATCCCTCATCCAATCTATATGTTTTTGAGATGCCTCTCCTTGGTTCCATTTCACAATGTATTGAATCTCATACAAATTACCTTTTCTATGCGGGAACGGTATTGCCGTCTCTGGAATCTTGTTCATATATCCTCCAAACGGCTCTAGAATTATGTACACCATGTACATTTCTTCTTCAAGAACACTTTTCCAAAGCCCTTCGAACCCAGTCTGCGGAATCGGTTTTTGCACGTAATCGGATTTGGCTTTGAAAGGCATAGTATCAGGGTGAGTTCTGTTTAGTAGTATCTCAGTTGGAATTTGTTGAAAGAAACCGAAGTTTACCACTGATTCAATCCAACCCATTTCCTTACAGTCGTTCGCGGTCAACCCAAGCTCGGGGAACCTTTGTTGCATTATTTTGAGTAGATCTTGAGCAGGGCCAAGATACAACGAGTTGAAAACGACGTTAACTGTTTTATTTCCATTCCAAGTGCCGAGTTGTATGACGATTCTAATGAACAGATCTTTTGGAAGTTTATGTGCAATTTTTTGCCATTTCATAAGCAGTTTTGTTGCATCTTGTTCTAATACTCTACTAGGTGAGAAAACAGTGACTATTTGTGGCACATGAACTAATTTGATTTTCCATGAAAGAATGATTCCGAAACTCGCACCACTTCCACCTCTGATTGCCCAAAACAGATTTTCACCCATCGAAGTCCGATTGAGGATGTTGCCGTTAACATCAAGTATGGTGGCGTCAATAATATTATCTGCAGAAATGCCATATTTTCTCACCAAAGTTCCAATACCACCTCCGCTGAAATGCCCACCAACACCAAGAGTAGTACAAGTCCCGGCAGGAAACGCCAGAGTTTTACTTTTTTCATTAATTCTGTAAGAAAGTTCACCGATAGTTGCACCAGCCTGCACCCATGCGGTTTGAGTATCAAGGTCGATAGAGATGGATCGATAATTTACGAGATCGATGATGATGAATGGGAAATTTGATGTAGATGATAAAGCCTCATAGTCATGGCCTCCACTTCGTACTCTGATTTGTAAACCATTTTGTTTACTACAAAGTAGGGCTTTTTTTATTTCTAAATCATTCTTTGGTGCAAGTATGATAGTTGGCTTTTGAGAAGTGGCAACCAATCTAAGGTTTTGAATGGGAGTAGTAGGAAAGTTTAATGGAGATGGATATGAAGATGTTTGTGGAGACATGCATTGAAGAAAAGTAATGTTTTGAGCAGCAGCAGCATCGATTAATGATGAAGCATTTATCCCTGAAACTGATGAAAACATTATGATCAGATTCAGGAATAGATGATTTTTCATATATGCTTGTGTTAGCGAGTTTCTTGATGAACCCATTTTGTGTTTCTTCGATTTGATCAATGCTGAAAGAGTAGTTTGTATCTATATTAGTATTACTAATAAATGTAGCAGCTGTTGTCACAGTTTGTTGTTAGTGACAGTGTTGATTAGCTTTTTGGTTTTTGCAAATAAATAAAATAAAAATGGAAATGTAATGTTGCTTCCAAAGATCTACCAGATTACATTAGTTATTGATATCCGATACATTAAATGCAAGATCATGCAAATTTTTTTTTTTTTTTTTTTCTAAGTCACAAATTTTATTAAGAAAGACCAAATTCAGTTACAGAGATTTATATAAATATGATAAAGACCAAATTCAGTTGCAAATATTGGGTACCAAAGCTAGGTGTTGGACATTTGCTGGGTACCAAACGTTAAATAACCCAAACATTAAATATAATTTTAAGTTTAACAGTGTCTTTCTAGTAAAAAAAGTTTACAACGTTGGTCAAGGTACCAACTGATAATATTTTAAATATTGGGTACCAAAGCTAGGTGTTGGATATTTGCTGAGTACCAAACGTTAAATAGCTCTTAATGTTTTCTTTGTGTATTTTATCACTATTACAATGGACGGCGGCAGCAACTGATTATGCTTAATAAAACGATTATGCTTAGGAGTTTTTTTTTAAAAATGGTGAACGGTTAAATATCAGATTGGTCAAACTTATCAAGGTACATGCATGAAACATGAAAGACACGAGAGACGAGATAAAAATTCATTTTATAGATGGAGAAACGCGAAACATGGTTCAGTTTCGCAAAGCTATGGTGTCTCATGTTGGCGGGCTATTACAAAAACGGCGACTTTGATCAGTAATAACTCCACTCTTTATTTGCATTCAGGAAGAGAAACTTCTTTCTGGAATACTTATGGTGTGGGCAGTTAACACTATCCAGTGAGTATTCTTCTCTTTACAAGCTTTCCAGGGACATCAACATCAAGGTGGCGGACATGATCACTTTAGAGGGGAGTTGGAGATTCGATTTCAAGAGGGTTCTATCTAATTCAGAGGTAAATGAATTTGCATCTCTTCTTTCAGTTATTGGAGATATCCCACCGGTTTTAGATGGAATGGCAGACACCGGTTCTAAATCTGATTTGCCGTATCATTTAAACAAAAAAATAAAATTGGGCTAGACATATTTTTCCTGGCTTGATTGGGGTATACCCAGAGTAATTGGGGTATACCGAATTTGTTCCCATCCAAGGTACTGTGTTAAGGGGTGTCTGAAAGATGTTACAAGACCAAATTACCCTTGCTATCAATCCCCCGCACACTGAAACTTGGTTTTGAAAATTTCAAAACCAATTCACCTTATGAGGTTCATCTGTGATGAAATCGAAAATCAAAAAAAAAAATGGCTAAGGGATTTGAGATTGGGTATGATTTTGTACCCAATCTCAAACCGAGTACAAATTCATACGCGGTTTGAGATTGGGTACAAAATCATACCCAATCTCAAATCCCGTATGATCCAAGTCGGCAGGGTGTTTTTTTGGTGATCTTGCCGACTAGTATCAGTTGGCAGGATATTTTTTTTGTCGAGCTTGCCGACTTTTCAACTCTGAAATTAGCATTTACATGGACACGATATTCATCCTTGCACCTTGTCGACTATATTTCAGTCGGCAGGTTATGAAATTAATATCTTGCCGACTAATCATGCATTTGTAGCACCTTTCTCTGTATGTCAACAATCCTATAGTTGGCAAGGTATTTTTTGTCGACCTTGCCGACTATAAGGTAGCCGCCAAGGTAGAAAATCAATAAGATGCCAACTAGTGAAACATTTACAACAGTCTCCTGTGTGTAAAAAATAATAAAGTCGGCATCTTCTTCATTCATCGACCTTACTGGCCAAAGCTAGTCGGCATTTTTTTCATTCGTCGACCTTGCCGGCCAAAGTTAGTCGGCATTGTCTTCATTCGTCGACCCTGTCGACTTTTCATAGTTTCAGAACTGAAAGTGTTGATTTCTTCTTTAATTTTGAGTATGATTTCATACATCAGCTTTGCAATCCCCTGTTTAGAAGTGTTTGGGCAATATGTATTCATTTCCGTTGCAAAAAAAAAAAATGGCTACGGGATTTGAGATTGGGTATGATTTTGTACCAGTCTCAAACCGAATACAAATTCATACGCGGTTTGAGATTGGGTACAAAATCATACCCAACCTCAAATCTCGTATGATCCAAGTCGGCAGGGTGTTTTTTGGTGACCTTGCCGACTAGTATCAGTTGGCAGGATTTTTTTTTTGTCGACCTTGCCGACTTTTCAACTCAGAAATTAGCATTTACATGGTCGACACGATATTCATCCTTACACCTTGTCGACTATATTTTAGTCGGCAGGTTATGAAATTAATACCTTGCCGACTATATTTTAGTCGGCAGGTTATGAAATTAATACCTTGCCGACTAATCATGCATTTGTAACACCTTTCTCTGTATGTCAACAATCCTATAGTCGGCAAGGTATTTTCTGTCGACCTTGCCGACTATAAGGTAGCCGGCAAGGTAAAAAATCAATAAGATGCCGACTAGTGAAACATTTACAACAGTCTCTATGTGTTAAAAATAATAAAGTCGGCATCTTCTTCATTCATCGACCTTACCGGCCAAAGCTAGTCGGCATTTTCTTCATTCGTTAAATCTTGCTTAAGGCCAAAGTTAGCTCAAGCATTGTCTTCATTCGTCGACCCCGCCGACTTTTCATAGTTTTAACCGAAAGTGTTGATTTCTTCTTTAATTTTGAGTATGATTTCATACATCAGCTTTGCAATCCCCTTTTTAGAAGTGTTTGGGTAATATGTTTTCATTTCCATTGCAAAAAAATTTCTCAAAACAAATTTTTTTCATCAAAAATCTTCCCTCATGAGTTCAATCAAAAAACAAAATTTCACAACTTAAATTCATAAGTTTTAATCTACTTAATTAATTCATCTAAACTCAATTAATTAACCTGATTTTATTTAATTTTAATTAAACAAGGGTATATTAGCCATTTTGAAAATACATGGTTAAGGGGTGGCCTATTTTACTTCTAAATGTCTTGGATTTTGTCTCATTAGGTATACCCCAATTAATATGGGATACCCCAATCAAGCCAGGATATTTTTTCCCATTTATCTGATTACTTGTTTTCTTCTGCTCATTAATTGTGAGCCTCTGACCCTCTCTCTAGGTACCATCTTTGAACACAAGTTGGTGGTTGGTCAAAGCTCTCGATGTCATAGTCTGGGGCTCTCGGCCGTAGTATTTTCAAAGTCTACCCTAAAATATCCTATCCGCCCCACTGCGTGCCCACTAGTTATCCTATCCTTATAAGTTGTTGCATCAATCGATAATGTTGACGTCCTATGCCACTTTAGTAAGCAAAAATCGAGACTTGCATGGCTCCAAGGCCCCAATAATATAACTAAAACTAGCTAGCAATTTGCTGTCTTGGCTTGTCTCTTGTGTAAGATTTTCTTCCATAAACGCCAATTTTATTTAGATAGGGCAACTACGTTGTCGTTATCTCCCATCTCGTTGAATCATTCTTAGATTAGGTAACTCCTCATTTTTTTTTCCTCTGATTTCCTCCTAGTTTTACACTTTTCGTACACATCCTTGTCAGACGAATTAAACCCTTCTGAATGGAGATCCCACTCTTGCTGCTTGCTTCCTAGAGATAAAACTAACTAGTTAGCACACTGACAGGTTCATGTATACAACCAGAACTGTTAGATTCTGTCATAAGTACTTGTAATTCGTAAGGATAATGACAGCTGCTATACCTGCAAAATTGAATGAGTAGTTGGCCCAACAAATACATAAAGGGGTTTTGAATAAAATGCCCGTGTGGATAAACACAAGTGCCCATACTTTGACCTTTTCCGTCCCGTACAGACGCTAGTGTATACATGGCATTGGTTGAGCCGTACTAGAAGGCGCTCATGCCCTTGAATACTTGGGTTAGGACTGAGTTGGAAGAATTAGTCACAGTAAAATCAACTCAGTGTCGAGCTGAATCAAAACCTAGATATCACTGTTTATCTTCTTCTTCCCCAATTTTTGTCCACAACACCCTTCAAGGATTACTTTACACGCACTCAATCCCCTTTTAATTATAAGCTCAATCACTCTGTCTTCGACATGGGTTTTTTGAGAAGTGTCTGTGGGATATACAAACAAAAAAGGAGATCACATAAGGCTGCACGGATCAAATTATATAAGTTAAAATCAACGGAGCAAAAACACACAACTAGCTAGCATTATCTCTATATGAGGACCGGCCTTTCCCCTTAAAACCCTTTCCTCATAAAATCCTTTAAAAGTTTTGTCTCATCCAAACCCTTCAAGCCTTGTCCTCTCCCAATCCCTTCAAGCCAAACCTCATGCTTAGAGTCATATCCTTATCAAGAAATCCATCTTACTTCTCACGGGATACTCGTATATTTGTTTGGGTCCACACTTTCCATGAAAAATCAAGAGAATAAACGTTTTCTTCGTAACTAAGGGCAAAAATGCATAAGCACGCGCCAAGGACCCTTTTTGGCTCAAGGGGATCAAGTTCACGACCTATGACAATCTAAGAAATGTTAATTAGGTAATTAGGGGGTGGCTAACCTAGGCTTAAGCCCGCCCCAAAATTCATAAAAAGATGTTTAATGAATGTAATTTTTAACATTTGTGGAACTTAGCCCAGGTACAAATTTCAGTTAGCCCACTAGGAAGATATAATTCTCCATGAAATCAATTCAACGAAATTGAAACACGGTCCCACTAGAAAGATATAACCTTTAATATTACATCTCAGTCGTTTAAAAGATATTTAAAAAATATTTTTTCCTTTTAAGAAATATTTAAAAACTAAATTAAAGAACGAGTATTCATACTGTTTCTTAAAATTATTAAGCTAACCAACTAAACACGTATTTATGTTGTTTGCTATGTGTCGGTTAAAACATGGGTCATTTTTTTTTTTTTTTAATTACTCCTCATGTTTCACCATGCTACGAAAAATTAAACAGTAAAGGGTGTGAAGAATAACATAACTTCCTAGATGTATCATTGCTGCATCGGTTCATTTTTGCTTTTCTTTCTCGGAAAATGTAAGTATATCGACATATATTACATAGCGTGTTTTTTAAAGCAACATTCCAGAAAGACAAAAAGAGCCGCGTGATAGCAAAAACCGCAACCACTTCCGAGCATTTTGCATTGGAAACAACTCTCGAACTGATACCCGATATGTAGAAAAGAAAAAATAGCATGTCGCACCAGGTATTTCAATATTGCAATCGAAAAAGTTAAATAAAGTATGGCTAAAAAAAAAAAAATTAGCCTACCCAGACATAAAATCCTGGATCCGTCGCTGGTCTGTGGGATATACAAACAAAAAAGGAGATCACATAAGGCTGCACGGATCAAATTATATAAGTTAAAATCAACGGAGCAAAAACACACAACTAGCTAGCGTTATCTCTATATGAGGACCGGCCTTTCCCCTTATAACCCTTTCCTCATAAAATCCTTTAAAAGTTTTGTCTCATCCAAACCCTTCAAGCCTTGTCCTCTCCCAATCCCTTCAAGCCAAACCTCATGCTTAGAGTCATATCCTAATCAAGAAATTCATCTTACTTCTCACGGGATACTCGTATATTTGTTTGGGTCCACACTTTCCATGAAAAATCAAGAGAAGAAATGTTTTCTTCGTAACTAAGGGCAAAAATGCATAAGCACGCGCCAAGGACCCTTTTTGGCTCAAGGGGATCAAGTTCACGACCTATGACAATCTAAGAAATGTTAATTAGGTCATAAAAGTCCAAGGGGTCGTTTCCTAAGAGTCTCAATACATCAAGAGTTCAAACGCAACAAGGACTCTTTTCGAAGACAGACATCCATATATTCTAACGAAAAGACTTGAAAAATGATGACAATCCATAAGGAATTGTGTGGTACTTCATGAAGCAAATATGTTTCCTCATGTGTTTCCAACAACCTACCAAAAGGGAGCCTCAAAAGGACAAAGGAGCTAGGATATGTGGCCCCGACGCCAAAGTAAGTGCAATATGAAAAATTCCTGAAATTTTATACAGGATTTCACAAGACAAAAGTATACACAAATATAATTGGCCAAACAAACTCGGAATTGAGTCATTCAATTTGCATTAGAAAGCTTGTCCTTTTATCTTTTAAAGACAGGGACTCAAATCGGAGTCCGTATGAGGACTCTCTTTGGTGATTGAATTACCAGTTTCTTTGGTAGTTTTCTTTGATTCTCCAGTGTTAGTGGTTTAATTAGGGTTCTGAAGTACCGTTTTTCTCAGTTCATAGAGAGGTTTTCTTCGATTGGATTTTAGGGTTCCGTTGTTATTTTGTAGTTTCTTTGGGGGAGTTCTTCGATTGGTGACTAAGGTCTGTGAGGTGTTTGAGGATTCGCACAACCAATTTTGTTAGTGTTTGCTGTGAGTTGAATTGGTTAGGGTTTGTTTTGTTTGAAAGAGGTGTTTGAAAGCGGGGTATCTTCGTTCAGATTGACAGTTCTGTGGAATTGAAGTTGAATTTATGTTGGGTATTGTGGTTTGATTGCGAGGGAGGTGTTTTATCACCTAGTTATCAACTATCCCAATTCCAATTTGTACATGGGTGTGCGGTGTTGAGGATTTGCACCACCAATTGTTCTTCAGCAAGTGTTTTCTTCAATTTGTGTTTGTGTTTAATTTACCAGATTTGTTTGAAGGTGTTGATTGTAATTCGATTTAAAGTTTTGTGTTTTGGTTCCTTCTGTGAGTAATTGGTGATACAGAACTATGGATTCTGGATTTTGATTTCAGGGTTTGTGTTGGTTTAACAATTTTCTTTGAGAAAACATTAGTTTCATCCAAGTTTTTCTTGTACATTTAGAGTTTTTATTTGAGAAGCAATTTTTTGAGAGATTTGTAGCAGTAACAAGGATTTCTTATAACTCGTGGTGCAGTACAAAAGTTAGTGGGTTGAAGAAGCGGTGGGGTTTCTTCTGTTTTCTTCTGTGCAGTACAAAAGTTAGTTAGTTTGACATTTCTTTCTCTGTGGTGAGGTGTTTTGATAAGCAAAATCAGTGGTGTTAATTTTTGAAATTTGGACTTTTAATTGGGCTTTCTGAGTGGTTGTATAAGAGTTTCGTGGATTTTCTTCGAGCAGTGAAGGTTTAATTGGTGTTTTGTTGTATGGTATTTTGAGTTTTCATTGATGTTGGAATCTTAAAATCCCATACACTTAACTCTAATTCTTATACTTGGATTTAGTTTTTGTCTGCTCTATAATGCCTATAGTGACTAGGTCTAGATAGTGCCCTTCCAGAAACTTTATTGGTTGCACAACTGGAGTTGAGGATAGTTGCTTGGATTTTTCCATATCATCTTCACATGGGGATACGAATATTCCAAGAACTAGATCGTCATCCGTTATTTCGTCTTCCTCAGTCGGATTGTCTAATGCTGTACGAGGTGCTCCTTATACATCACCATGTCCTTCATTGCTCATATCTTCATCGCAGATTTCCCCTGCTGTTTCACAGAGTGGTAAAGTTTTGTGCCCTTTCAAAAGCTTTGATGGTTGTGGTGGTGGTGTTAGGGGAGGGGGTTATGCTAAGAGCGTAATTTACAAGCATCTTACAGACAGACACTTTCCTACTGAGAAGGCTAAATTTGTTTGCAAGGAGAGGATACAAACCAATGTAGCCTGTTTTGATGCATGAGAGAGTGCCCTGGTTCGTATGTAAATGTGTCTTTGCATAAAATGTCTTCAGATTCATTCATGGAAAAAGCCCTTTATAGCTAAATCTCACCTTGTTGACATTGTTGCAAGTCCACTTAATGGTAATAATGAGGCAGACTTTCTTATCCATGGGACATCGAAGTCAGCAGCCTATACAGTTTCACCTGATGATTGCAACCATGATAATGATGCATTCGAACTAACAGTTGAGATGCCCCATCTAGCTTTCCAGAAGTTTGTTACTACCATTCTGAGTATACCCCCACAATGCATGTTACAATTTTCTCGTGCCTTGAAAGCGGCCTTGGACAAGTTACTAGCTCATCCCACAGATTTACTTGCTTGGCTGCAATTATTACTTTTTCCTATGTGTACCTTGAATTTATATGTCCCAAAATGCGCCATTGAGGAACGTTCCGGAAATAGGAAAAAGCTTCAGGTTGCCGCAATAAACCAGGCTATTCAGACTTGGAATGAACCTAATGGATGCTCTGCAATGATTCATAAATTGCTCTCACAGCCAAAACTTCTTCCAAGGCAGTATACTAAGAAGCAGAAAAAGAAAGACCCCAATCTGGAGGCTTGTAGAAGAAAACTTGGTTTTGGCCATTTTTCAGCAGCCTTACGCATTTTATCTTCCAATGGTATTGCACCTGCCACACCGGACACCTTGGATGATCTACAGCAGAAACACCCATATGCACCACCTCCCTCCATCCCCGAAGAGGACATTACAGTTTCGGCTTTAACTGTTGATGCCAATGTTGTGCTTACTGCTTTGAAAAGTTTCCCTAATTATGCTTCTACCTAGTAACTATTGTGCCTTGGTTACTCCTTCAGTAATGGCTCTGTCACTTTGCTGGCACACAACAACTTTCACCGGCAATGGTAATTTTATTTGGAGCTTAATTCCAGCTGCAGTGTTTTGGACTTTGTGGAAATAACATAATAGTTGTACTTTTGATAATAAACACAGCTTCAAAACAGATGATGAACTTGGAAATAAAGCTAAAACATCAGTCCTACATTGGGCTTCTTTCGCGGGAAGACGAGTTCAACTTTACTAGTTCTGTTCTCAGAGATTGGGAAAATCTATTCATGTAATTTACTGTTTTTTCATTTTCCTATTATTGGTAGTGTTTGTACCATGAGTAAAAATGCCACATAATGGGACAAATTGGTACTTGAATCATCTTTTGGCCCTCATCCAAGCCCGCTAACCAGTCAACCGAAGCATCCCACCGGCCTGCCAGGTATTACATAAATTCAATGACCGGTCAATGGTCAAAGTCAGCGCAAGGCCAATGGTCAAAGTCAATGCCTTGTCAATGGTCAAAGTCAACACCCGGTCAATGGTAAAAGGCTTAAACATTGTATTCGATACACATAATAATAAGAATTTCTCTCCTCTTTGCTCTCTATTTTCTGTTTCCTTCCCTATTTATAAGACGTCATCAGCAACGTAGCTCTAACCAACCGAGCGAGATTGATTAACTCAACAAAATTTCATAAATTAAGTCCAAGATTGCAACTCCGAACTCAAGACGCGTATTATATGGCATTCCCTGATTATTCGAGAATCGTTCACAAACTTTACGTATCCCGAATAATACGTCTGCTTAATTCGCCAGAAATTCTTTAAATTTTATGTTTTTAAAGGCCCCACTTTTTGGGATTTACTGCCTCCCGAGCATACACAACCCAATATTAGACATTGTTGTAACTTTTATGAAACAAAAATGACTGAAGAGATTTGAAGGTGCATCTAAACCACTATACCACGTCCTCTTGGATGACTAATATTGTATATATTATTAATATCATCATATTAAGTTTATTTTTTTCTTTAAATAACTCTCAAATATGCATAAAAATTAGTCTATGTCCTTATAAATAATAATTATTTATTATAATAGATACCGAATTTTCAGAGCCGAACTCACATTTGTAAATCGAATTATATACGTACGTATATCGTTCCGAATTACTGACGAATCACGTCCCGTTGACCGAATTTTGGACCGAATTTGGGTTTTACAAAACCGTATAATACTCGTACCTTTGTCGTTCCGTACGTTGGCCGAATCCCGAATTGCTAACTAGGCTCCAGAGAACATCACAACAACAACCAATCAATCAATTCTCACCAGAACTTTCTAGCAGAGTTTTTCTAAAGATTGAATAAAAAAGAAAAGCTGAACAAGTAATGCAGTTTCTGTTCCTTTTTATTGGCAAATAAGGATAACTGTTAAGTAACACACAAGATATTTATACAAAGACCCAACTTGGGTCTCAAGGTATTCCAAATATAATTATAATTCTAGGCTAATAATAGCCCTATTTCCTAATACCCTCCCTCAAGATGGAGCATGGAGATCACAAATGCCCATCTTGGACAAAAGAAACTGAAACCGAGCTTTCCCAAGGATTTTGTAAAGATATCTCGCCAATTGCCTTTGTTGTAGGAGTGTAAGATGGTGATATAATCTTCCTTATTATAGCATCTCCGACAAGATGATAGTCCACTTCTATATGTTTTGTTCGTTCATGAAATACCGGATTCGAGCAATATATAATGCCGATTGACTATCACAAAAGAGATTCATCCCATGTGTATGATGAACTCCTAAATCACCAAGTAATTGTTTCAACCACTTTAATTCACATGTAATCGCCGCCATAGATCTCGTATTCGCCTCACCCGAGGACCGAGAAACCGTATGTTGCTTCTTAGTCTTCCAAGACACAAGTGAAAACCCGAGAAGAACAAACCATCCGTCAATGAACGTCTAGTTAATGAACAACTTGCCCAATCTGAGTCACACCATCCTTTTAAACCGAGACTACTATCGAGCGCAAATGCAATTCCTTGTCCAGATTCTTCTTCAAATATCTAACCACACGAAGAGCCGCTTCCCAATGCTCTATTCTTGGTTGTTGCATAAATTGTGACAAGATATGCACCGAGTAAGCAAGATCTGGTCTAGTGGTGACAAATAAATCAAACGACCAACCAATCTTCTATATTTTTCCACATCATCTAGTATTTTACCTTTTGCCAAAGACAGACGATGATTTGTCTCCATTGGAAACTCTGCAGGTTTTGCTCTTAATAACCCAGTTTCCATGATAATATCCAATGTATACTTCCCTGACATATGTAGAAACCCTGTTTACTACGAGCCACCTCCAATCCTAGAAAATATTTCAACTTCCCCAAATCTTTCATCTTGAAGCATTGTCCCAAGTATGTTTTAAAATTATGAAGTGCAACCAGATCATTTCCTGCTACAATCAAATCATCAACATACACCAAAACATTAAGCTGCATCTTCCCCCTTGTCATGGTAAAGAGAGAATAATCTGAGTATGATTGTTTAAACCCATAATTCTTCAAAGCTGCTGATAATTTTGCAAACCAACACCTAGGAGCCTGTTTTAGGCCATATAATGATTTCTTCATTCTACACACCATATTAGGATTTCCCTTGGCAAATCCGGTGGTATCTTCATATACACTTCTTCCTCCAAATCTCCATGAAGAAAGGAATTATGCACATCCATCCGATGCACTTCCCAATTTTTAATTCACGCAATACTAGAAAAGTACGAATGTTGTCATCTTTGCCATCGGTGCAAATATCTCATTGTAATCCAATCCTTCAACTTGATGATTCCCAAATATTACTAGTCTTGCTTTCGGACGTACCAAATTTCCATTTTCATCACGTTTTTCCGTGTAAATCCATTTGCTTCCCAATGCCTTCTTACCGGTGGTAATTCTTCTAATTCCCATGTTCCTTGTTCCTCCGAGATCTTATTTCTTCTGCCATGGATTTTTGCCATCCTGGATGCTTCATAGCTTCTTTGAAGCTCTTTGGCTCATTTCCAACCGTTAGTGCTGCAAGATACTTTCTATGTACTGCAGAAAAACGATCACAACTAACATAATATGTCAAAGGATAAGGTGTACCTGAGGCTGATGATTGTGTAGGATGAGTGGAAGGTGGACTATTTTCTCGTACTGTGTGCGTCACGAAACCCTTGAGTCTGCTAGAAGGAATTTTCTGACGTTTTCCTTTACCCATCTCACTACTATTATTTGTACCACACCTTCAGCTGTTGTGTCATTGCTATTAGCACCATTCTCCTCAGGTTGTGCTTGATCCTTTCCTTGCAGTTCTTGAGTTTCACAATCAGTCTCTCGAGACAATGATTCATCGCCGCTTTGTTGCCGCAGCCTCGTCTTGATGAGTTTCCATAACATCTCTAGACAACTGTTCTTCTTCTCTATCTTCATCATCACTCCAACAAACATCATTATTTGATGGAACAATCTCGAGTGCTATTTCCAAAGAATACTTGTCATATAAGGAAACCGATGTTCATAAAACTCCACATCCCTTGACACTAAAAATTGTTTTGTGTCTAAATCATAAACTTGCCATGCCTTTTTACCAAAAGGATAACCAAGAAATACACATCTCCTTCCTCTGCTTGCAAACTTATCCCCTTTACTACTTTGATTATGCACATAACACAAACACCCAAACACTTTCAAATGATCATATGGAGGCAACTTCCCAAACATAATTTCATATGGAGTTTTGTTGTTAAGAATAGGTGTTGGTGTACGATTAATCAAGTATGCTGCAGTTAATGCATACTCTCCCCAAAAAAAATTGGTAAATTTGATTGAAATCTCAAGGCTCTTGCCACATTCATTATATGTTGGTGTTTTCTCTCAACCCTCCCATTTTGTTGGGGCGTACCAACACATGATGTCTCAAAGACTATCCCGCTAGTCTTAAAATATCCATGCAATGTATTAAATTCTGTTCCATTATCACTTCTAACAATTTTGATTTCTTTACCAAACTGACGTTTCACAAGAGCAATGAAATTAAGAAATACCAATTCAACTTCAGTTTTACTTTTGATTAAATAAATCCACACACCTCTTGAAAAATCATCTACTATTCTCAGAAAATAATGAGCTCCACAAGAAGAAGGTGTCTTGTAAGGACCCCATAAATCCAGATGAACTAACTCAAATATACAACTGGATTTACTTAAACTAACAGGAAAACTACTTCTACGATGTTTTGCTCGTGGGAAAATATCACAAGCATCATTATTCTTTCGAAATAACCTACTCACAACTGGTAGCTTTTGTAAAACTTTCTCCGACGGATGTCCCATTCTTTGATGCCATAGCTCATATGAGTTCTCACTAACAGCAAGTACTTTAACAGGAGGCACACCACGAAAAATATATAGTCCACCTTGTCTCTCACCCACTCCAATCACCTTCCTCGTCAACCGGTCCTGTATAAGACATAAACTGTTAGTACATTGCACAACACAAGCTATATCATCGATCATCTGTATGACCGAGATTAAGTTGCAAGTTATCTGAGGTACATAAAGCACATTATCAAGTTTCAAACCACCAAGAAGAATCACAGGTTCCAATTTTTTTCGCAGTTCGCATACTTTCCATCCGGCAAACCTACCGAGCATGCCTTAATATCTTTTACTTCTATCATGTCATCTATATTACATGTGACATGATTCGTAGCTCCCGTATCTATAATCCAGAAGCCCGATGTTGTTTACCTTGTAGTTGAATTTTTGATTTGTTTGAGCTCAAAAACTCAAGTACTTGTTGAAGTTGAGCCGTCACCCGGTCAAACCCGTTCCATCCGCAGATGTCACACCACCTGATTGATGAGCTGCTGGTATATTCAGGTTATGTGCACGAAATGGAATGTTGCTTCCATGTCCTCTACCACCTATGTCGTATGCGGAACCAGAACCACCTCTACCTCTACCACCTGTCCTGCCTCCTCTGCCATAACCTCTGCCACTCCGAGGTCTATCTCCCCCACCATTCAGGGTATCCAATTAGCTGATAACAACCCTCATCGAGTGTCCTTGTCAATTACAAGTGTTTACAATACTTGGCAGGATCATATGTATTGGTGGTTGCTCGCCGATCGAGTTCAACTTTAAATGCCATAACATTGTCTTGTACTTCTTTCGAAAATACTACATCACTTGTTCGCAATGTCGTTAATTCACAATAGTTTGATAAGCCGCATCGATAGATGGTAGAGGTTCTCTTGCCAACAACTTTCACGATCGAACTGCATACGATATCCAGACCGATCAAAAAATAATGAAGAAAATCTTCTTCTCGCAAAGTACTCACTCGAGTCGCAATATTGCAGTGTGCAAAGACCACACTTGCAATGTGGTATCTTCATATATGTCACCAGCTCATCCCATATTTTGTTCAATCTCCCATAATGATGCTACTACACTCTCAGTTTTTCCTTGTTTGCAATCACTCGAGAAGCTTTCAGTTGACAAATTCGTGTTCCACCGACAACACAAAATCTTTTCTTAAGTGTGTCCAGAGAAGACTTGCATCATCGTAATCTCCTAGCGTCGATCCGATTGAAGATTCTAGTGTGTTGCTAATCCAGAAACGAGTATTGATTGGACTGCAATCCATTCTTCCAACCGATCAGATCTGCAGGGTTCTTTAATGGTGCCATCAACAAAGCCAAACTTTCTCTTGGCTATCAACGATCTTCTAATGGCTCTAGCCCACTCATCATAATTGGCTCCTTTTAAAACAATTGGAGTAATAATAATACTGGACCATCACTTGATCCCAGATGGTACACCTGGATTCTTCTTCTCGCAAATCATATTCTACATTCTTTCCTTTGGTTCCCGATGGTTCGTTATATCTTCTCCCATCGTGTAGAACTTGAAACAAAATTTTTAGGTTTAGGGTTTTAACAGTGCTCGTGATGCCATGTTAAGTTTTGGTTAAGTCTCGTGATATTTTCATTAACACACAAGATATTTATACAAAGACCCAACTTGGGTCTCAAGGTATTCCAAATATAACTATAATTCTAGGCTAAGAATAGCCCTATTTCCTAAAAATAACTCACAACCTAATTATGGAGGGAATTTTGGTTGTCAAATGAATTCTCCCGCCACGGAGTTTTCAGCGGCAGATAAAAGTTTGTTATTTTCCCAGTCAATAAAATATGAGATAAATCTTTTATTCGATATGAAAATAAGGGATAGCTCGGCAAAGAATTGGTAGAAAGGAAAGCCGGTTGGAGAAGCTTTATTTTTCTTCCTTGTAGTTAGGAAAATTTGTTGCAAAACAAGATAAAGGATGTCTTCCCACAATGCCACATATGAAGCTGACCACATTACCATCGGAGAAGCTCTTAGTATAATCAATCAAATGAAAGTGAAAATATGAAATATTGGACAAATACGTTGATATATGTTGACTGCATCATTAGTTACCACGCCACAAACAGAACTGCCAATTACCACCATAAATATATACAAACCCATCAATATATTTTCAAAAAAGTATACATTTCTTCGAGTCATTTCATCGAACAGATTTCTTTATCAAGTAAACCCAACATAATAATAGGATTCAACTTCAGCTGGTGCATCATGTTTAAATGATTTTTACTGGATAGGAAATGCATATTATTCATCTTTGAGCAGGGAACAACGGAGGATTAATTCAGACCAAATATGTTGGTCACATGTAATGTGAATCAATCGACAGGGCAGAAGCTATTCTTATAGGTGTCATACCGAGATAGATTTGACACCCACAATTAGATCCAACAATCAAATTATACATCCATATTTCATGAAACGGTGAAATCAAAGATACCAAAGAGTACAGCGGTAATGAGAGGAACCAAATGCATACCTTTAAGGGAAAGGAGTTGAACGACAACACCAATTACCAATAACTCTTTCAGTGGAAATGTTGTCCAAAAGAAACTAAATTAAGTAACAAATATAATATAAATTAATAATTAATGCGCTCCCCGTTCCCCAAAGTTTAATGCGCTCTAGGAGGTCCCAGGTTCGAGTCCTCAATGGCGTAATATTGCAGGAATTAACATGGAAGGTAGTGTTAGTTTGCCCCCTTGTGACACAATCTCAGCCCCCTCCCGTCGTTTCGGCTCCCTTGGCTAGGTTACCCATAAGGCTCGCAAGTAGGTTAGCACAGCAACCTGTTCAATTAATGTAGTAGTATGTCGTTGGAGCTTAACTTGTTAGGCTTCCAACTAGCTTCATGTAATAATATTAATAATAATATAAAATAATTAATTACTTATTTTTTTTAAAAAATACTAAATTTAATATATTTTTCCGGTTGCAAAATATCCACCCTGGACGAAGTCCCGGGATTTTTCTGAAGGTGCAATTTTCCTTGTTAACAAAACTTCTCGTGTCTTGTGTTTTTTCGTTTCCTGATTATATCGTTTTGTCTTTATAATATGAATAACACAAGTAGTACGTAATCAATCTAGGTAGTTTAAGTCCTTATTAATTATGATCAATAACGAGACTCTTTCTTGTTGCGTTCGTATCTTGAAAGATAGATCGCAAGTTTCATACTTGTCAGAACTTGAATCCTCTTGATGTGGATATGACTAGATTGATCTTGGATACTGATTTGTGAGATCGTCCAAGAACTATTCTGCACAATCAGGTTCACAAATTTCTTTGTGTAGAAATATTGATTGTGGAACACATAAGAGAAAAACTATATATACACATTGTTCAAGGATCTTTCATGTGACGGACTAGAAAATTACGCCTGGCGCGCCTGGGCGCGTAGGCCATAACTTCTCCGATGCGCCATGATGATGCTACCATCCGAGCCTTAAAGATAGGCAAATGCACAGTTTGCAAAAGATTGAATTCCTTAATATATAAATGTATTAGTTCATGAACAAACCGATATTAGAACATAACCTACTCAAGTATGCAAACGTGTACGCATACCTAAGTGGCCATACTAAGTTTGGGTTCGCTAGTACGCAAACGAGTACGCATACCACCAAACTCAGTTAAGTCCCAAAACTTGAACCTCACGCAAGTACGCGTACCGGTATACGTACTTAGTTCTCGGACCTCTAATAAACCAATCAGTAAGCATACGGGTATGCATACCATGGTTCCCGGACTTGGAATAACTTGCAACAGTTAGCATACAAGTACGCATACTGTGATATATCCAATCATGGTTATTTTTTCTAAACTTCCATTTCAATCATTGAAACATTCTTGGAAGACGGGAATAGCTGTCTCACACAAAATATTAGCTTCAAAGCAATTTTTAAGTGATCGAATGATTACTAAACATTCCGAGTCTACATCAAATGACTGTCTCACACAAATCATGTAAGATGTTACCAGGTGATTTTCAGATGCCCATCTTTTGACTTTCGCCAGGAATATAAGATGAACTTGGTTAAGGCGAAAACTTACCAACACATAATTCGAGAAATATGTAAGCGAGTTAAAATCAATTTGAAAAATAAAATGTGTATAATCGAAGTCTATATAGCTATACGACTTTTGTCTCAAATAAGAGATAGAGTAGATAGACTTTTGAGTGATATATGAGTTCAAGTATACATATACCTTTTGTTGATGAAGTTCCACAAGCTCCCCTTAGTAGTTCTTTGTCTTCAATCGATGAACACCGTGAATTCTAATGCTCAACTACACTTTCTATCATAATCCGAGACTTAGCTATAAGTAGACTAGAAATCAAAACTAATAGTTTTGGCAACTAAACTTGACAAACAAGTTTGAGATAGCAACGCTTACGAGTTCGACCGAGTAGTGCTCTAACATTAGGATATCTAACATAATTTGGAATTTTTGAATAGTATAGGACGTTGACGCTTGTTTTCCATTCTAGCACTGCAGAATGCTTTCCAAATTTGCCACGGTATAACTATATAAAGTTTAAAAGTTTTGTGAGCATCAGAAGTAATAATATATAATATCAAACCAATTTAAAATCCAGTCCTTGAGAGAATTAAATTGACGTACAATAGCGAAAACTTGAGGACATGATTGAAATCATATGGCTCTAGCAAAATCACAATTGAAAAGGCGAGGGTACCCAAATATACCTCAAGCTAAAACTTTTCCTACCTATAAGTCCTTTCTCCGAAAGTGATTGTCTATGGACTGAGTCGAGACAATACAACTAATCAGTTCACACTTCGTGTGATCGTCTATGGATACGAGATCGAGACATACAACAACGAAGTATGTTTACTTGATACAAAGGTTCGGACTTAACCAAACACAATAGAATTGCTTATCAAGTAAATAAGAATTAATGTTTGTGTGATTTACTTTAATTATAATAAAACAATTATAACGAGGAAAATAAAAGTAAATGGCACAGCAAGATTTTGTTAATGAGGAAACCGCAAATGCAGAAAAACCCCAGGACCTTGTCCAGAATTGAATACTCTCAGGATTAAGCCGCTACAAAAATTACACCTAACTTCGTATAGTTGAGACCAAGTAACTAACACTATAGTTCACTTAGTTCCGTCTGTATTTCCACGCCTTCGACTTGTGAATAAGTCACGTACTTGGAACAATTCCTTTGGTTCGTATTCCAAACAGTAAAGGAACAACAAATATGTTTGGTATCAACTCTATTCAACCTAGTGATATGAGTCGGACAAGGGCTCTTCTATTTATCTTAATATAAACTCCTTCGTCGGGTCCTTAGATCTATATTGTGTTCAATAACCCAAAGGTAATCGTTTAAGATTATGCCAATCAATACCTTTAATCACAAGGAAACGTATTGATGCCGATCTACTCAATTAATCAATCCAATCTACCACAAGGATAAACCGATTATTAATTGGATCCTCTTTACCGAAACAAGTATTGTGCACACCAAAGATTATAAAACCCAAGTCGATCTTCAATATCTTCTTTGTCTTCAAATCTTCTTAAATCTTCAATAAAAACCTGCACACAATCACTTGAATCTCTTGTGATCAATCACGCACAGAACGGAGTTTGTTAATAATGTATTATCGCAAGATCGTCTTTAGAACTAACAACAGTCAAAAGATCCCTGTCGAAACTCTGAACTAGTTTGAGTGAATCTTATATCAGAGGAGAACATTCTCAAGAATAAACAAACTAGGTACAATCAAGTCAACGCTCGGTCAATGGTCAAAGTCAACGATCAGCCAATGTCAAGACCGTGTTGCCGATCAATAGTCTTCGCCATACATTTCCACTCTTGTTGCCGGCGATGCTGCCAACCAATTCCCAAACTAAGTACCCTATTGCACTTGAACCGGTCTCTACCGTGCGGTAAATTAATCCATTCGCGGCAAAGATCTATTAATACTGTCATTCATTATGCCTGTCAACCACTAGTCCAGTTTTCCAGCATGCAGAATTTATCATGGAAGCATGAATGAACAGTTTCATGCAGAATTGAAGATGGAGGCATAAATGTGCGATTTCATGCGTAATTGAAGATGGAGGCATAAATGTGCGTTTCATGCAGTAAATCATCATGGAGGCATGCAAAGATTGATTGCAGCAGATTTCATGCGTAAATCATCATGGAGGCATGCAAGATTGATTCCAAAGATTTCATGCAGAAATCATGATGGAGGCATGAATGAGAATTAATGCCATTTAAGTTTATATTGAAATTAGACATTGAACTGTATAAATATGGAGGAGCAGAAATCATTTAGGGAGGTAGCCAATAGGAGAAAAAACATACATTATAATACAATTATCAATAAAAAAATCACTCCCCAAGGGGATTCGCCCGTGGATGTAGGCAAACCATGCCGAACCACGTAAAACCTGCGTCTATTGGTCCGTGTTCCAATTCGTCTCCTAGCCCTAAATTCTCACCAAATTATTTGTTCATCGTTTTTCGTGCCCAAAAGTAATTTTGGGTACAGACATTGGCGCCACCTAAGGGGAATACGAGAAAAAGAATCGTGTTTTCCCATTGAGAAAAATTGTGCAAAATACTTCAAAATCATGTCCGTCAAAAAACAGTTTGGACGTCTTGAAAACCATCATTGTTACCCGGTTGAACGTAATCGTCGCAATCAAAGATGATTGCAATTGTTGCATTCCGGCTGATCGCAGCTGCTGCTGACCATATAATCGCAGATACTGCAGTCAAATTGATCGCAACTGCTGCAATCCAGATTCGTTGTTCGAGATCTGCTAAAACTATTACCTTCGGAAACTACAAAAGCTACATCACTACAAAGACCGATGAAATCACCCCTAGGACGTTCGGTCCACTGTAAAAGATTGCGTAAAAACATCATCAAAATTGGTGTTGGATATTCAATCCACAACATGGTTGTGTCCAGTTTTGATTACAATCACTGCAGTCTAGCTGATCGCATTTCGCCGCATTCGATTAATCAAAGTTATCGTAGATCGATTGATCGCAATGGCCTTTGTAGCTCTAGCTTCATAGTCGAGGCCACCAAGACCGACTCATCGGAAAGATCGTTAAGATTGTTTCCAGGATGTTCGATCCGCAGTATATTCAAGTCCAAAGTTGGAAAAATTTGCTTCCCAAATAACGTAGTGTCCACATGTTCGAGTTTGTAAAACGTCAAAATCACTACTGTCATGATCGCAAGGTTGTCAAGTTGCCTACATCTCAAGGTGCTTGAATACCCCGGGAAAACCTCCGTAAAAGCATCTCGTAAAGTTCCGTAAAGGTCCACAAAAGTGCAAAGAAACCATGGTGAAAAGGTCCGTGAGAAACAGCAACAACCCCTGGAACCGTTGCTAAAAATCCAAAGGGAAAGAAGAAAATAGAAAACTGTTACAAAAGTTCAAAAGCAATGGCAACAGTCCAGCAAACCGTGAAAGAAAATTCAAGACTAAAGACCACAGTTTAGAAAAACCGTTGCGAAAAGTTCTCATACAAAAAAAAAAAAAAAAAAAAAAAGTCGGCGACCGATCCGTTCACCCACTTAAGGGTTCGTTCACCTACCTTAATTTTCCGCCACCCACTTCAGGGTCTCCTTCACCCACGTTAGAACATTTCGATGCTTCAGGTTACACCAAATTTTGATGTTCTGCGTATCCCAAGCGTTGATGCTCGGTAGTACATCAACCTTCGATGCTCCACGGTACACCAAAATTCAACCCTCTGGAGAAGTTTCGTTGCTTCAAGTTACATCAAACTTTGATGCTCTGCGGTACATCTCAACAACTGCCACGTCATCCATCTGATCCAGTCAGCAATGACACGTCAACAAAATGGCCCAGTCAGCAGCGTCACGTCGCAAGGTGATCCAGTCAGCAATGACACGTCAGAAAAGTTGCCACGTCAGCAGTGGCCCAGTCAGTAACGACACGTTAGCAGTTTGGGCCTATCAGAAAATGCCACGTCAGCAAATTATACGATCCCGGTAGATTCTATCATTATAAACGTCAAGATATACCAAGAATATCCCGTTACGGTTAACGTCGTTAGAATATACTGAGAATATTCTGTTACCGTTTGTTGACGCTGTTATGATGATCCATCATGACGTCGACATGACGTCATCATCATCAGCATCAGCGGTTGCCGTGATCTTCATCTTCTCCGGCAACGACAGAGCAGCAGATGCCCGCAGTCAATGCCGGCAGACGGACCGGCGGCCGACTATGGCGGCCTCAACTGATTCGGTGAGCGCAGTGCAACTTAATATCGTAAACTGATTTGTGTGCGAGCGGTGCAACTTAATATCGTAAAGCCGATTCGGTATAGCGCAGTACAACTTAATATCATACATATGATTCGGTGTGGCGCGACGTTGTTTAATTCTGTGGCCCTTGGATGATTCCGCCCCATTTCTCTTTCCTTGCGGATATGTATACCCCACTTGGGTTTGAAAATTTGTTTCGTTGATATCTTCTTCGTCTCACGTCCGAATCGGATGATTTTTGGCTCGTTGCGATCGCATTTCAATATCCTACGACATGAAGGTAAAATTTTTCAATTGGAGAATAATCATTTTTGGGTACAATCACGTCATCAACATGTTTGGAGCAAGGCGCTAACCAACCAATTTTGTTTCTTCGATAACTTCTTCTTCGTGCATTCAAACTGAGTGATTTTCAGCCCGATGAGATCGTATGTTAATTCCCAACATCGTGAAGGTGAAATTTCAATTTTAGGAGAAAAATGAATTTTTAGGAATGTAAAATGACGGCACCAGAAACGGTCACATTCAATCACCGTCGAAACTGCTACAGTCATGTGGATCGAACTGTTGTAGTCCTTTTTCGCATATTTACTACAGTCTAGTTGATCGACATGCTGTCGTCTAGTTCCTAAGCAATACTGCAGTCCAGTTGATCGAACTGCTGCAGACCTTTTCCACATAACTACTACAGCCCGGTTGATCGAACTATCAGAATCTGGGCCACAAAGAACGATCGTTGGTCCGCTTGATCGAATCGCCGCAGCCTCCTTTTAATTCCTACAAGCTTGGTCGAATCGTCGTAGTCCGATTTTCCCAAAATCAAGCTTTAATACGCTTTCCCCTACAATCGCTTAAGTCTGGCTTTTATGTATAACTCTTACAAGATACCCTGATCGAAGCCGCCAAAAATACGTTCCATGGCAATCGTCTTTCAATCCAGCTTTTGATTCAACTGGTGCATTTCAGTACCCGCAAACAAACCTAGTAGCTGAGTCAAGCCTCGCTAAGGAAACTGCACTAGTCATCGCCGCTTGAAAACGTCAACATAGCCGATGGACATCCTAACTACCTCAAAACGAAGTCGCAATATCACTTTTAATACTAAGACGTATACAATTTTCATATTTTCGCATCATTTCATATAATCATGCATACCTCATTCACCGGGACACTCGCAATGTGGCGAGCATCTTCACATGTCAAGGCATGAGGAGATGCACACATGTCAATTCTATGCAAAGATGGAATAGTGGGATTGGCCCCCTACGCGAATTTCAGATTGCAGAAAAACTTTCAACCTCATTCCATGCGCGAGCAAGATGCAGCAAGGTTGTGCACCCTTGTGCGAGCATTGAGCAGCATGATGATGATTACTATCTTCTGGGGGCGAGTTACATATCACTTCAACGTGACTGACTATCACTTGGGGGCGAGATATGTAACACCTCGTGATCTAAAATAACTCTTTTGGGGCGAGCTGCGGAACACTCCATACGTTTGGGGGCGAGTTACATAGCACCTAAATGCAATGCGAAATTCAGTTCCTGAAAATCGAAACAAAAGGTAACCCAAACTTCTTAATCCTCCAACGAGTTACAGGATTAAGAGGGGGCGAGGATACACCCTAATATTTTGACGCAATTGTTGCAATCCGAATGTTAAATTGTTATAGTTAAGTTGATCGAATTGATGTAGTCCGGTTCTTAAGCAAACTGCTGCACTCAGTTGGACGCAACCGATGCAGTCCAGTTTTGCTCATCAATTATGTAGTCAGTTGGACGCAACTAATGCAGTCTGGTTTTATTTATAACTATTACACTCAGATTTATCGAAATGTTTAAGTCTACTCCCTCAGCAGCTCCTGTAGTCCAGCTGATCGTCGATGTTCTAGTGAAGCTTTGCTCGCTATTGCCGCATGATCCGGTGATCAAGTCGCTTTGCGATCCATCATAGCTCGTCGCTTCTCGCAATCCGGTGATCGCAGCTGCCGAGTGTAACTTTGCTCGCTGCGATGCAAATCCAAAGATAACTCGTCACTTCTGACCCGGCTGATCGCATGATTGTCTGCAGTGTAACTTTGCTCGTTGCTGCTGCAGTCCAGCTGATCGCAGCTGCTGCAGTGTAACTTTGATCGGTGCTGCTGCAGTCCAGCTGATCGAAGCTGCTGCAGTCCAGCATAGCTTGTCGCTTCTGTAGTCCAACTGATCGCAGCTGCTGTAGTGTAACTTTGCTCGCTGTCACGCTGCATCCGAAGATAGCTCGTCTCTTCTGCAGTCCAACTGATCGAGCCGCTGCAATCCAAGATAGCTCGTCAGCTTCGGAATCCAACTGATCGCATTCGTCAGATTGTAACTTTACTCGCTGCTGCTGCAGTTCCACTGATCGAAGCTACTGCAGTCCAGCTATGTTCGCAGTTCCTGCAGTCCAGCTGATCGAAGTTATTGCAGGCTAGCTATGTTCGTAGCTCCTGCATTCCAGCTGATTGAAGCTGTTATAGGCCAACTTTGCTCGTCGTCGCAGTCAAATCTATGATTGCGATTGCTACAGTCCAGCCTCCGATCGCAGCCATTGCCGTAATGCAACTTGCTGTCATTCTTTGCAGTCCAAACTGACGGAGTCCGTAGACCATTTTTGCCCAATGTGGTTACTACCCAGTTTCACTCATTACTACAGAGGACAGCTTTTTGTAGCCATCGCAGTCAAGTTTACCTCAATCACTGCAATCCGATTCCGCAGCAATTATCGTGATCAAGTCGACATCGCTGCTATCCCGATTCATATAACTATTGAATACATATAAAGATCGATGTCACATCCAGTAGCACAGCCAAGACCATTGAAGGTCCAACACCACACAAAGTATGCTACCATCTCAACTACTAAAAGGTCACACCCTTTCGCTCGCAACTATCGTGGCTCAGTCCGTAATCGACAGCAGCTTAATACCAACAGCTCACACAGATTCCAGCCGAGTGACGTCAAATATAGCTCATCTTTTCCAAACAACAGTTACTATTTTAGTTCTATGCAACTACCACAGTTCAGTTTTTCATCAACAATTACAGCTCACTTTCAACACTCCGCTCCAGCACCATGCTCCCGTGCAGACCAGATCAGCCTTCAGTCCTTTTTGTTTTTCATACAATAATGGTTCATACTCAACTATTTCCCGCCAAACACAATAGCCTCACTTGGGGGCGACTTGATTACTATTTCCACAATCAACAAAGGAAGTTTTCTTTTCGCTTCAACAACAGAAATTTACTCTTGGGGCGTACGTCTTGACTTCCGCAAACAGCAAGAGAAGGTTGCCTCAACATCAATAATCCACACTTGGGGGCAAGTTTTGTCATTGACTAAGGAAAACGAAAATTTCTTAACCCCCAATAGGTTGGAGGTTAAGAGGGGGCGATGTTTGTACCATAAGTAAAAATACCACATATTGGGCCAGAACGTTGCCCAAACCACTGTTCAACTGTCATCCAAACCCTCTAACCAGTCAACCGAAACATCCTACCAGCCTGCCCAGTATTTCTTAAAGTCAACAATCGGTCAACGGTCAAAGTCAACATCCGGTCAACAGTCAAAGTCAACGATCAGTCAATGTCAAGACCGTGTTGCCGATAGTGCTGCCATACGGTTTCCACTCCTGTTGCCAGCGATGCTGCCAACCAATTCCCAGCTAAGTACCCTATTGCACTGCCAGCCAGTCTCTACCCATGCAGCCAATTCATTCTCGCCACCAAAGATCCATCCATATTGTCACCATTATGCCCTCAACAACCACCAGCCTAGTTTTCCAAAGATGCGTAATTTATCATGGAAGCATGAATGAACAGTTTCATGCAGAATTGAAGATGGAGGCATAAATGTGCAGTTTCATGCAGAAATCATCATGGAGGCATGAATGAGAATTAATGTCATTTAAGTTTATATTGAAATTAGACATTGAACTCTATAAATAGGGAGGAGCAGAAATCATTTAGGGAGGTAGCCAATAGGAGAAAAAACATACATTGTAATACAATTATCAATAAAAAAATCACTCCCCAAGGGGATTCTCCCGTGGATGTAGGAAAACCATGCCGAACCACGTAAAACCTGCGTCTATTGGTCCGTGTTCCAATTCGCCTCCTAGCCCTAAATTCTCACCAAATTATCTGTTCATCGTGTTTCGTGCCCAAATGTAATTTTGGGTACAAACACCTTGTTATTTTGTTTCTTTAATTTTTTTTAGAGAAAATGGGTCATTTGTCCAAAAAAATTTAAAACACGGTTCAAATGGACGAGTAAAAAAAAGTACGGGTGAAATAGCCAAAAAAAGAATAGCAAGGATGAAACTGGATTCATCCTGGCTTATACTTAAAAATAACAAGGATGATATCGATGCATCCCTGTAAAATAAAAATAAGAAAAAAATATTTGAAAATGGACAGGATGAAATCAAGTTACATCCCCGCCTATTTTTAATTTTTGTCCATTTAAACAGGATCTTTTAATTTTTTGGCTATTTAAACAGTATCAAAACCTAAGTGTCTTTTTCACCCAGAAATTGTTGATTTTGGCCTTTTTGACCAATTTTGTGTTTTTTTTAATTGAAATGATGCATGGAACATTTCAATTTATTGATGCAAAAATAAAATCATTATTCATTACTATCTCACTCTCTAAACAAATCAAAAAGTACAAAGTTGCCATGGAATTAAACATTGATTTTTGATTTATGCTGAAAATGGTGGAATACTCTGTTCATCATTGAAGTAATTTTGTGGATCAACTTCTTTCTTAACCATTGCCAATCTTTTGAAATTCCTTTTGAAATACTTTGTCCCCCATTGAGTAGCTTTCGAATAATTCACATTTGGAAGATCATCATTCTTACCCAAATCAAGATCTCTATAATTAACATAAGCAGCTCTTGGCGAACATGAAACATATGGAGTCATGTAACTGTAAAGATCCCTCATCCAATCTATATGTTTTTGAGATGCCTCTCCTTGGTTCCATTTCACAATGTATTGAATCTCATACAAATTACCTTTTCTATGCGGGAACGGTATTGCCGTCTCTGGAATCTTGTTCATATATCCTCCAAACGGCTCTAGAATTATGTACACCATGTACATTTCTTCTTCAAGAACCCTTTTCCAGAGCCCTTCGAACCCAATCTGCGGAATCGGTTTTTGCACATAATCGGATTTGGCTTTGAAAGGCAAAGTATCAGGGTGAGTTCTGTTTAGTAGTATCTCAATTGGAATTTGTTGATAGAAACCAAAGTTTACGACTGATTCAATCCAACTCATTTCCTTACAGTCGTTTGCGGTTAACCCAAGCTCTGGGAAGCGTCGTTGCATTATTTTGAGTAGATCTTGAGCACGGCCAAGATACAATGAGTTGAAGACAACGTTAACTGTTTTTTTTCCATTCCAAGTGCCAAGTTGTATGATGATTCTGACGAATAAATCTTCTGGAAGTTTATGTGCAATTTGTTGCCATTTCATAAGCAGTTTTGTTGCATCTTGTTCTAGTACTCTACTAGGTGAGAAAACGGTGACTATTTGTGGCACAGGAACTAGTTTGATTTTCCATGAAAGAATGATTCCAAAACTCGCACCACTTCCCCCTCTGATTGCCCAAAACAAATTCTCACCCATGGAAGCCCGATTGAGGATATTGCCATTAACATCAAGTATGGTGGCATCAAGAATATTATCTGCAGACATACCGTACTTTCTAACCAAAGTTCCGATACCACCTCCGCTGAAGTGTCCACCAACACCCAATGTAGTACAAGTCCCAGCAGGGAATGCCAGGGTTTTACTTTTTTCATTAATTCTGTAAGAAAGTTCACCAATTGTTGCACCAGCCTGCACCCATGCAGTTCTAGTGTCAAGGTCTATAGAGATGGATCGATAGTTTACAAGATCGATGATGATGAATGGGAAATTCGACGTAGAGGATAAAGCTTCATAGTCATGACCTCCACTTCTTACTCTGATTTGTAACCCATTTTGTTTACTACAAAGTAGAGCTTTTCTTATTTCTAAATCATTCTTGGGCGTAACTATGATAGTTGGTTTTTGAGAAGAGGCAACCAATCTAAGGTTTTGAATGGAAGGAGAGTATAAAAGAGATGAATATGAAGATGTTTGTGGGGTGTGAATTTGTGATAACGGTTGAGCTGCTGAAGACATGCATTGAAGAAAAGTAGTGTTTTCAGCAATAGCACTAATCCATGAAACTGATGAAAACACTATGATCAGATTCAAGAATAGACGATTTTTGTTTGTCAGTGAGTTTCTTTTTTTTGATGCAAAAATAATAATATTAATGAGGATTAGTTCATTACATTATAGTCTTGATCAACCCAAACTTGGATTTCATGTGGAAGATCAGACCCATGACTGAAACCAGCTCTCATAACTCTAGCTCTCTTTGCTATTTTATCAGCAACACTGTTTGCTTTCCTTCTAACTGAGACACACCTCCAATACTCAAATGAACTTAACAGAAACTTAATATCAAGAATTAAAGATTGATTCATCCAATGAACAAAATAATTAGGTTCATTGATTGATTTTATTAAATTCTCACTATCAGACTCAAAAATAACCTTCTTCAGCTTCATCTTCACTGCAAGTTTAACAACTTCTTTAAGGGCTCTACATTCCAACTCTTCCACTTCAATGCCATCTTTCATTCCTCCATCAATGTGGAAGCCTTTGACACCAATGCAGGTACCTGCAAAATCCCTTGCAATTAGACCCAGACCACCTTGTAAAGTTTCTTTTTAAAAGATGCATCAATGTTAAATTTTAAGCATTCATTATCGGAGGAATCCATTTACTATCCTGCAGCAGAATAGGAACATTAATAACTTGCTGAGCATTCGAATTAGACAGTTTGGTTATATTGTCCAGAGATAAAAGTCTGTTAGGATTGATGTTCTGAAAAACCTTAGAACATCTATCCTTCCAGATAGTCCAAGCTGCAACCATAAGCAAGTTATTTATATCCTGCCTAGTGATATTAGATCCAAAAGTAATATTGGTACCTGCAGAAAACCAAGAGATGACCCAATTCCTGAAAGAACCATGGTGAGATAAAATGGTACCAACATTTATGTTAACAGCTAACCAGATTGATCTAGCATAAGCACACTCCAAAAACAGATGATCACTAGTCTCAATAAGACAATTGCATAGACGGCAATGCACTTCAATCTCAGGCTTGTACCTAGAAAGTTTATCTCTAGTAGGAATGATATCTTTCATACACTTCCAGACAAACAATTTTACTTTATGTGGTAATTTAACCTTCCAAAGAGACTTCCAAACCTGATTAGTAATATGATGTGTACTAACAGGAAAATTAGTTCTATCAGTAAGAACATTATAAACACTTTTGACAGAGAACTGACCCTTTCTATCAGGTAACCAAATAATCTTATCATCACCAATATGAGGCACATTCATTTCAAGAATCTTACTAGCATCACTAGGATTAAAAAGATATTGAATCAAAAGAGGATTCCAGTTCCTAGTACCCGTAATAAAAAGCTCAGAGACTTGGGTATAAGAAACAGTATTAACTAAACCTTCAAAAGGTCTAGGAGGATGGTCCAAACCAATGACCCAACAATCAAGCCAGATATGAGTCTTAGTGCCACACCTTACCAACCAAAAGCTATTCTGCTTTATAATGTCAATGCATCTATAAATACCTCTCCAGATCCAAGAACAATTTTCATTAAGCTTTTGTAAGTGCAAAATGCCGCAATCTCCAAATACTTAGCACTTAAGATCTCGCACCCACACTCATCATGATCAGTAACAATTTTCCAAACAAGTTTACAGATAAGAGCAATATTAAACTTTTCTAGATCCCTAAAACCAAGTCCTCCCTGGTTTTTGGACTTGTTTATATTATCCCAGCCTAAGAATTTTATACCTTTGCCAGATTTATGACCCCACCAAAAGTTTCTCTGTAAGGAATCTAGCTGCCCAATAAGAGTTGTAGGAATCTTAAAGCAACCCATTTGATAAGTAGGTAAAGAGTTCAAAACAGATTTAATAACAGTGGATCTACCAGCTTGGTTCAGAGTGATGCTGACATAGTTTTTGAGTCTAGCTTCAAAAGATTGAGCAATAGGCTCAAAAGATCTTACCTTAGAATGACCAAGCAACAAAGGAGCACCTAGATACTTCTCAGAGTCAGTCACTAAAGACATATTTAGAGCATTAGCTAAAGCATTACACTCAACAGAACTGAGATTTTTACTGAAGTAAACACAAGACTTGTCAAAATTCAACATTTGTCCAGAAATATTTCCAAAATCCTGAAGAATCTGCAAAATATTATCAATGTGCTGTGTATTAGCTTGACCAAAGATAAGGATATCATCAGCAAAGAGCAAATGAGAAATAGGAGGAGCTTTCCTAGAAGCTTTAATGCCAATGATTGATTTATTATGTTCAGCAAAAAGCAAGGATCTAGAAAGATATTCCATAGCAAGAATAAAAAGATAAGGGGAAAGAGGATCCCCTTGCCTAATACCCCTAGATGGTTCAAATTGATCACAAGGAGAACCATTAAGTAAAACACTAATACTAGTTGTAGATACACATTGCATAACAAGATTGCAGAATTCTTTACCAAAACCAAATTTTTCTAAGACTTTGTTAAGAAAAGTCCATTCAAGCCTATCAAAGGCTTTAGAAAGATCAAGTTTAATAGCCATAGTTCCACTTTTACCTTCCTTATGTTTCATAGTGTGAATCAATTCATGAGCAATAATGATATTGTCATGAATCGCTCTTCCTGGGACAAAGGCTGCCTGATAAGGAGAAATCAACTTCTTAAGTAAAGGCCTAATTCTATTAGCAAGAATTTTAGACACTATTTTATAAGAAGCATTACAGAGGCCAATTGGTCTAAAATCTGAAGGCTTATTTGGGCTTTTGCACTTAGGAATAAGAGATATATATGTCTTATTGAGGTACCTAGGCTGGGTTGCACGGACGCGGACGCGGCGACGCGGACACGACAAGACACTGACGCGGACACGAGGCCAATATTGCAGCGTCCCAAAGGCATATTTTAGCGTCGGCGTTTATGTCAGCGTCAGGTCCCAGAAGCGTCGGACGCGGACACGGCTCAAGAAATGAAGCGTCCGTGCAACCCAGTACCTAGGCATATGGCCACTAATAAAAAATCTTTTAACCACATTAATAATATCCTTTCCAACAAGAGACCATTGAGTTTGATAAAAACCTGCTTGGAAACCATCAGGGCCAGGAGAGCTCCAAGCAGGCATATTCCTAACAACATTCTCAATTTCAATATCATTAGGCACAACATGGAGTAAAGCATTATCAGCATCATTAAGCACACAAGAGATAACATCAAAATTGTCCTCAGATAAAATAGGGTTAGATGTACTAGCAACAGTTCTAAAATGATTAGTAAGAAGATTACTAATGTTCTCTCTGTCCCTGAGCCAGTTACCATCATTATCACAAAGAACAGATATATTATTGGTATGTTTTCTCTTATTCACCATAGTGAAAGTATCTAGTATTATTATCCATTTCAAGCCCGCTTTATCTCTAGATTTTTCTTTATAGAATTCAGATTGTATTTTATACCAATTTTCAAGGTCACTAGTGATAGACTTTACTCTAACATGCTGACTCTCAGAATGATTCTCATTTTGAGCTGATTCTAACTCATTTTGCAAGTTATTTATATTCTGTTGTATGTCTCCAAATTCCATTCTATTCCATTGAGATAAGGATAATCTAGCACTGTGTTGTTTTTGTTTCAACTTATAGGCAGGGCTACCTAAAACATCTAAATTCCAAGACTGTTCAAGCTTATCCTTAAAGCTATTATGTCCTATCCAAGTCCTAAAAAACTTAAAAGGCCTCCATAAATACTTAGGAATGGGATCAAGAATAAGCAAAACAGACAAAGGATCAAGCTATGAAATTTAAATGTAATAGTTTAGCAGAGGAAAATTGCAAAGACCAATCATTATTACCCTGCAGCCATATCCAATCTTGCTTTCCTTGTTCCAAACACTATAAGAATTATGGGTCCAAGTATAATCCTTTACCCTCATAACCAATATCAATTAAACCTGCATCAAAAACTTTATTTTGAACCCATTTATCAGAAGTATTGCTATTGTTATCTAAGTGAAAATTAAGATCACCTAGTAAAAGCCAAGGTTGTTGAACATCCTTACTGAAATCAGCTAGGAAATTCCATTGAATTTTCTTAGGTTCAGAGTAAGTAGACCCATACATGAAAGATATGAGTGCTTTAGCCTTACTTGGATCTAGTTGAATGACTACATGAATGATGTTATTCTCATGACCAATAACTTTAACATCTATGCCATCTTTCCACATAAGAATAAGACCACCAAATTTTACCAACTCTATCTATGCAAACATAATTGAGATAATGCATCGATTGAGCTACTGAGATCATTCTCCCTTCATCAATTTTAGTTTCACAAAGAAAAATAAAATCTGGATTTTGAGATTTAACTAAATTTTGAAACTGTTGTTTTGTAAAACTATTAGCAATCCCTTGCACATTCCAGAAATAATTTTCATCTTGAAAACAAGAGAATAAATAAAAAATGTAAAAAAGCAGTAGTATTGTGGTTACCTTAGTTTCCTTAGTGCTGCTACATGATTTATCCCTTGTTGTGACTATTTTGGTTGTCTGTGTGTTCACAAGAATGCCAGAGTTTGAATCATCGAGTTCAAAAACAGGATTTTCTGGAGAATTGTTCCTCTGCCTCTTTCCAAGTCTTTCTCCTTCAGCTGATTCCACTTCATTAGCAGAACTTTGACCAATTATATATCCATCTTTTGGAGGTACAAAGACAGTACTTTTCATAATAGTCTTCTGACTGAACTTAGGCACCTGGTCTCCCCCTTTAGTAACAGTGATTTGCTTCCTTTCTCCTTTCTTATGTTCCCCAAAATAATGAGGCTTAGCATGTGCCTTGGCAAGGTAGTCAGTCGCAGCCTTACAAGCACCCCTTGTATGATTAAGGATGTAACAGTTAGGACAAATCTTGTGAGGTTGTTTCTCATAAAAAAACTTAATCCATCTTGTGGAGCCTGCATTGGTAATTGCCATAACCCCTCTTCTCATTGGAAAATTAACGTCAACTTGAACACAAACTTTGACATAATCTCCTGGAATTGGAATTGCATCTTCTGGGTCAACTGCAATGACTTCACCCACAATTCTTCCTATCTTTGTAGCAGCTTTGACATTCATATGTTCTGGGAGAATTCTCTTGAGCTGAATCCAAAAGCATTGAACATTCCAATTCAAATCTTGATAAATAATCTCAGAGTTATAAAAGTGAAGAATAACAAGATAACCATTGATACTCCAAGGGCGAGTATCAAACACCTTTTGTTGCGTTTCCTTATCCTTGAAACGAAATTCCATAATATTATCATCTAATTCAAACACTTTGAGATCACCTTCAGGTAGAAAATCCCTGTGAGAAAAAATGTTTTTTTCCACGCCTTAATCCCCATCTTACCTTCAATGATAACCTTTCCTATCGACTAATTTCTTCATTGATTTCATCCGTTTCTTCTTCATTATTAGCTTGATGATACACAACCTCCTCAACATCTCCAAGATCAAGAGCAATTTTTGCATAAATTTTGTCGCCAGATCCTGTAATGCATTTATCATTTTCTCCGCCATTGGTTGATTGAAAGATTTACTGAGATGAGATTGAAGATTGTTTGCAATATGTGTATAACCACATAACAGTTGGTTTTTATAAGGATTAAACCCTAGAAAAATTTGGGTTTGACTTGAATTGAAGAAGATATTCATCCGGAAATTTTGAGATGAAAATATTGACTGATTATAATTTATCCGGAGAGAATCTCGACTAGAAAAGGAAAGTCTGCAGCTGTAAAGAATTCCGATAATCACGAGAGTTAACACAGCTGTTTGTTTGTAACGAACTTTTTGAAATTTGAATTTCATTCTGATGCTTTTCCAAACCCTGAGTCATCACAGTAAAATCGGTGGAAGAACTTCTCCGTAAAATCAAACTTGACAAACAAAGGAAGAACACACAATAGCTTCAAAAAGCTTTAGAACAACATTAGCAAACGCTTGAATCACAAATCGCAAACAAGGTAAACACCATTAGAGATAAAATCAAATGCAAACACATTAGGAAAAGAAGATTAGTAATCCATAAATCAGAAAACTTGAAAGGAAAAGTAATGAAACTAGTAATCTAAAGGCCAAAATCACAGATCTAAATCTTACAACATCAGCAAGCTGTTGGTATTTCTAATAGAAAAAGACCTTTAGGAGATTTAGAACAACATCCAAGTTATCTTTTTTGAAGAAAATTGTTTAGAGAGAAAAGAGATTGACAATTATCCTTCAAAAATCGAAGCAAAAGAGAAACAATGCATACTAAAAATTAACTGAGTTGAAAAATCATTGAACCCGATTCACAGAGATGAGAGAGAACTCTTCACTGAGAGAGAGATTGGTGTGTTTTAGATACCAACATCACAGTGAGTTTCTTGATGAACCCATTTTGTGTTTCTGCAATTTGTTCAACGCTGAAAGAGTAGTTTATATATTAATTAATAACAAATTAAATGTAACAGCTGCTATGTTATTTATTTTTGTTGCAAAGCTCTAAATTAAATAAAAACCGAAGCTGTCTCATTAAGACTGCACGGAAATAAAAACGGAAGCCAATTGAGGACCAAGGATGCATACTAATAATGTCCATATTTTCTGAACATAGATCACATATTAATACGTATGCTTATTCATTCATAATTATTTTTTGTTCTTAACAATTTATTAGTATCGTTAACAAGTCACATTCATAATATATATACTAGTAGGAAATATTGTTTATCATCCTAGAGTATTATTTAAGAAATTGATGCATCATTTTGTCTGCTCATCCATGCGAGCCTTTGACTCTCTAACTTCCATGAACGCTTGGTGGATAAGATATTAGCTGTGGTCAAAGTTATCACAATTTGAATTTTTTTTTCTTTCCTTCTATCGACTTAATTAGATAGAGTAGTCTCGGTGGATGTCATAGTTTGGGGCTCTTGACCGTAGAGTATTCAAAGTCCTCCCTACAATGTCCCTAGACATCTAAATTGAACTTGACCCCGCCCACTAGTATCCTATCTTTGTAACTTGCTTTAGTTATCGATCAATAATGTTGATATAGGCCACAAATTCCCCAGGCCTTTAGTAAGCAACAATCGAGATTTGGCTCCACTAATATAGTATATAATACTATCCAGCAGTTATCTGTCTCTCGTGTAAGATTTTCTTCCGATAAACTCCAATTTTCTAGATAAGAACTGCATTGTCATCGTCTCCATTCTCTGATCTCTTTGAATCCCACTCGATGCTTTCTGGACCTGAACAAGCACACTGACAGGTTCTTATATGTAAGATTAGGCTTAGTTCTATGGGCTAGATATTTAGCTGCTAGATTGGTCATCCACGCCGATAGACAACCTCCTAACCCCTATGGGATGGCCAATCTAGCATCGAAACGCTTAACACCCGGCGTTACACGCCGAACAAGAGAGGACGTTTGAGGACGCCGAATCAAACAACGCTTGACCATAGTCGCCACTAAGTTGACGCGCCGTTCTCGTTCGCCGTTGAGAAGACTCGATACATTCACGTAAAACTCGACCCTTTCCCCCATTAACAGCCTCTCAAAAAAGGGTCAAGCGCTCGGATGGAGCAAAGATCGCAAATAACGCCGAATGGAACAATGGCCCGGCCTAGCGCCTAACAATTCGGCATTATTCTCTCGGAATATTCGCATAACGCCGAATAATCCAGCTTTTTGTGTCACTTTTTGAGCGCTCGCACCATCTGCCGTTTTTAATCTCGCCGATAGTTCGATCGCGAGCAAATGCTAGGAGAGAGAAGTAGCCGTAAAGAGTGATAACTTTTTTTCCCACACTTTTTCATGATTTGTAACACTTTTTGGCCAATCTAGCAAGCCCAATCTAGCCCATAGGACTTAGCCGTATGTCATAACTTGTACTCCCTCCGTACCACATATATAGGCGGAGAGACAAATTCTCTTAGATTAAGAAGCTTTTATTGATTTTATACATTTCCATGTTTTTTTCCCGTTTTACCCTTAATTATATTCTCAATGTTAGAGACATATACTCAATTGTGATGATTCCCAAGCAAGTAAATTCAGGTTTTACCCTTAATTATATTCCCAATGTTAGAGACATATACTCAATTGTGATGATTCCCAAGCAAATAAATAGAGGTAATATAAGTAAAAAATCGTTTTGAAATTTGAACTCCGCCTATATAGTGGTACAAGGAAAAATGAAAATTCAGCCTATATAATATAGGTACGGAGGGAGTAACATTTACTTCAGTGACAGCAGCCTTACCTGAAAAATGAGATTCACCTTGTCAAACGAAAATTGTCGCCGAAGAGGGTCTAGCACTGCAGGTTGTCCCGCAGAAATAAAGGAAAACTCGCATGGCCCTATGCCCATAAACCCCGCCTCCTTCGCTAATCCTCTGTGAGGCCCATGCGTGGAAAACCCGCTGGAGAGGGGTCAGCAATTTTGAACTTCTAATACTCCCTCCATCCCAAATTAGATGAGCTAGTTAGTTTTAAATTTTGTCCCAAAATAGATGAGATATATCATTAAACAATGGAATATCTCTAAAATTATCCTTTTAATTGATTATTATTAGTATAAGAAATATGTATCATGTTTATACTCGTTATGTAGGTGTTTTAAAATGCTTTCCAATGATATAAAGTTTACGAATATCCGTTGTATAATTTGAGAGATAAATCATTTCTAAATTTTATTAGTAATTATATACAAGGGTATAATCGTCAAAAATACTTTAAATTTCTCATTTTTCCTCCTTACCTTAATAATTATGCAAACTACAGCTAGCTCATCTAATTTGGGAGGAAAGAGTGTATTTTTTCAAGAGTAAAGATGAACATATTTTCTTGAACAAATTTTGATTCCGGAACTCCTGCAAAATAGCATATGGCCCCTTGGGACCAACATTCTTCTCTTTCCCTTGGGAACTTATCGAACTCCAGGATTCCACCTGTGTCCTTGCATCACATGATGAAACTGCCCATGGAGACTTCGGTGACCAATAACATAATCCCAAACTACCGTCGTCTTTTCCCAATGAAGCATCAAGTGATCGTAGTGTCCTCCAAAACCTTACCTGATAACAAGCATAAGCAAGATGGAAAGTTAATCCCTATATATATATGTTGCAGCATCGCACGCGTGGGCAAAGATTTGTTCATAACAAACGACACCTTAGGTGGCAACCAAGGTCTAATTCCGAACCAAGCTAGATAGTAGCTACTGTAGGCCGACACATTATTGTCATGAAACTAATCCAATATAGTTTTTTATTTTTATACAACTGTTTGTAGGTGAAAATGGTTTTCATTGATTTCGGTAATTTTGGGTGTACGGGTGAGAAACAATTTAAACCCTAAACAATGTACCGCAAGGGAGTACTTTTAGATTCGAGAGATCAATCCGTACAAGTCCGGCCTAAACCAAGAAATGGCCGTTCCAGACTTGCTTCGGGTCACAAAATGAAGGAGAATGGGTTGGTTTTGGGGAGGAAGCAAGGAAAGTGATGAGACCTGAATAGTTGATTCGGAAGAGTAGTTGTGTTACTACGACTTGTATCAGAAAAGTGGGAAGGCTAACAAATGGTAAGCTAGCAAGTATTTTCTGAGTGTTGTGTATTCCCGAAATGAACCTGTTGTTCTGTGGAAATAGGTAAGACCTATTTATACAAGTCGAAGTGAAACGTACCTTGGTCTCATTAAGGAATGGATAAATGGGTAAATAAATGGGAGGAGGTGGTAACCGACGCATGGAATTTGATGTTCCATAAAATCGTTAACGCATGGAATTGATGTTCCATAAAACATTAACGTATGGAATTGATATCCCATGAACGTTTCGAGTTTTAACTCCTCGTATTTACTAACAAATTCTCACCCTTATGACACTTCCTTATGACGGGCGTAGTGTATGCCGCACGTCGAAACCGCCAAACCAATACCCAAAATAGGATCTCCCAGCTTTGTGATATGTGTTGATGTCTCGAATGTTTTTGTGGAAAGCATGTAGCATATGGTTGTTGCCTCGGGCATTGAGCCTGGAAGCTTAGTAGCTTGGTGACCTTCGACGGTCGAGATTTTGTATCTTAAGAGGAAAGGTAGTTGTTGATCTTTGCACGCTTTCGTTCGTTGGTGGCCGCACAGGGAAGACCATCATGGTGGCGCGGCTTAGTTAGCATGCCATTGGCATGGCATGGTGGTGCGGCTAGGTTGGCATGCCATTGGGGTGACATGGAGGCGCGGCTAGGTTGGCATGCCATGGCAATCGTAAGTTTATGCAATATGTTGTCTACCGATTCTCGGGGAAGATTTTTCACTTTTTTTGTCGAGTTTGGTGACAATCTAAGTTTATGCAATATAGTCTACCGATTCTGGGAAAAATTTACGCTTATCTTTTGTCGAGTTTGGTGACAATCTGATGCTTATGTAATATGTAATCTACCGATTCGGGAAAAAATTCGCTTGTTTTGTCACTTTTCAATCTAAGATAAATTCAAAAAGTTAATAACCAAATATAATATTGATTGAGTCTCGTTTATTAAAGCTTGTATAATCGGTTGATATATTAAAAATATAACTACCGATTATAGCTTTATACTTCAAAATTCCAAAAAAAACATGTACAATAGGGCTTTCCAAAATATATCTTTCAAACATAACGATTATTGATCTTCATCATCCAAGGGAACCAATTCCAGTAGGCCTTCCGGGAAATCCTCCTTTATGACGCAATCCCAATTTAACATGTTGGTCTCATATTGTTCCAACCAATCGTTACAATGATTTGTTGGGAAGCAATCACTCCAACTACCTAACGGAGGTAATAGGCAATCCCTCTTTACTCTTAAACCGATAAAATGCATCTCATTCACAAATTCCATTACAATTCTTCTATCTTTAACCGATTCATCGCAAACCGTTCTTGTAGGTGTAAACGTAAAAGAATGTCTATGCTAGGAGGAACAAAGAAATGTACCACGCAATTCAAAGCGTCCGCTAAGAGAAGGTTATGCTTCTTTTTTGCCAAATATGCTTATTATGAGCAATCGGTAGTCATGTACGAATATAGTCTACCGGTTATTAACAATCGATAGTCATGTATGAATATAGTCTACCGATTAACGATATACACAAATGAACAATTCTTCTGTATAAAAAGCTTCAATAATCGGAGGGACTATAAATTCATAAACCAACCGATTATTAAATATCGAGATTTACGAATATTTCATTTTTTGGAGAAATTCGTATTTGGAGCGACGTTATATAATCAGAAGTTTATTTATGTATACCACTACCGATTGTGAGAAATTGAAGCTTTCAATTTGGGGATTTTTTTCATATTCGACAGATTAATACATCAAAATTTATCCATTCCGGATAATCGGTGAGATTTGGTACTAATTTAACTACCGAATATATGTCTTTCATGTCATTCAATGGCTTAAATCGAATTTTTACGTTCAAAAACACACACAAACGTTATTACAACATGGATAACATGGGTATTAGAGTTTGTTAACAACATACCCGTATGTTTGATGAATCGTTAGCTTCGATCTCGGTGATTCTCCATTTTCTTCCATGAAAGCGCTGCCTAGGGTTTCATCTCCATCAAAGTTTGATCATTCAACATATACCCCAAATCGTCATCTCTAAACGGTAGTGAACCTTGAACTTCAACAAATTCACGTTCTTCTTCGTACCCATCCATGTTTATGGAAGTTGGCAAAAATCGGAAGTTGGCAACATATACCCACTTCTTCTTCTTCTTTTACTTCTTCTTCTCTCACTCAATCGGGAGTTATCTCACAGTTAGTCAAAAAAATTTTCCAAACACTAATATATAGACCTGTGCCTACCGATTACAATAGTTTGCTTCCGATTATTTTGCGAAACTACCGATTATTATTTTGGCTACCGAATATTCTAGTTTTTAGCAAAGGTTGAATCCCTGGCCACTTATAATCGGTAGGGTTATAATTTTTATCATCTACCGATTGTGGCAGATTTCAAAATTTCGCAAATAAGGATTTAACAAAAACTCATTTTGGGGCAACCTATAACCCAGAGGTTTTGGAACCAATCCGACGTCCGATTATGGCTACATCCAAATCACGAACCACATGGTTATGCCTCGGCTCGTACCCTCTAAACCTATGGATTTTGGCACAGGTTGGATTTGGGGCTTCGTATAATCGAACGGTAAGAAGTAATAAACTCTACCGATTATGGTAGATTTCAAAATTCATCACAAGAAGGATTTTAGAAAAAACTCATTTTGAGGCAACCTATAATCGGTAGGTTGTGTAACCTATTTGGCTTACGATGATGGCTACATCCAAATCACGAACCACATGGTTATGCATGGCTTTGTACACTCAAAACCTATGGAATTTGGCAAGGGTTCGATCTGGGCCTCCTTATAATCGAGGTTGTTGTTGTCAACCCTACCGACATGGTATATTTCAAATTCCTTACATGAAGGATTTTAGAAAAAAACTCATTTTGGGGCAACTTATAATTCCAGAGTGTATGTAACCTATTAGCTTCCGATTATGGCTATAATCGATAGGTTTTGGAACCAACTGGATGTCCGATTATGGCTACATCCAAATCACGAACCACATGGTTATGCCCGGCTCGTACACTCAAAACCTATGAAATTTGGCAAGGGTTCGATCTGGGGCTCCTTATAATCGGTAGGTTGTTAAGTTGTAGAGACTACCGATTATGGTAGATTTAAAAATTCATCACATGAAGGATTTTAGAAAAAACTCATTTTGGGGCAACCTATAATTGGTAGGTTGTAGAACCTATTTGGCTTACGATTATGGCTCGCATCCAAATCACGAACCACATGGTTATGCCCGGCTCTGTACACTCAAAACCAATGGAATTTGGCAAGGGTTTGATCTGGGGCTCCTTATCATCGATAGTTTGTTAAGTTGGTAACTCTAACGATTATGGTATATTTCAAATTCCCTTACATGAAGGATTTTAGAAAAAACTCATTTTTGGGCAACCCATGATCTGGATGGTTTGGTAATATATTTAACTCCCGATTAACGTTGCATCCAAAACACGAACTAAGTGGTTATGGTCGGGTCAACACTCCCTCACAACCTATGGAATTTGGCCAAGGTTGAATATGGGTTCCTTATAATCGTAATCTTACAAGTTGATAAGCTACCGATTATAAAAGGATTATTAGTTAAGTATCTACACAATAATAGTAGGTATAGTTTCAATTCAACCTACCGATTCACCTTTAACCTACCGATTATGGTGTTGGCTACCGATTATATAAGGACATATTGGCCATTTGAAAAATCAAGATAAGGGGTAGCTTAGATTTCATTTAAGACTTTTTGTCTTTTAGTGTCGCCCCTAATTTTTTTTGGGGTCGCCCCTAAAAATGCCAGGATAGTTATGACCGACCACCAATAAGATCAATTTGGACTCGGATTTTAGGCTGAGATTAAATTCTGGCATATGAGGCCCAATGTAGCAGGGTTCTTGCTTTCTGTGCCATGCTAATCGCATATTTATTTTATTTTATTTTTTTGAAAGAACGCATATTCCTTTCATTGCTCTCTCCGTCCGTTATATTTAGGCTAACTCAGTAAAATGAAAATCACGGTTACAGTTTGCTAATATAAATACAATATCATGGCACAGAAAACTTGTAAGTCAACGTTTTTGTCTCCCAAAGTTCAAGTGACAGCAAAGGGGAGATACAGTTTGTACTTGCAATGGTGCAACATGTGGTGTTTTTGAATTTCTACTTCCTTCTTCTTGTGTACATCAAATGTATGACATAGTTATGAAAATCTATATAAATGACTCTCTCTAATTTAACAAAAATATTTTGTCACTTCATTTTCACTTTAAAAAATCATTTAAAATCAGTTATACTTTCGGCCAACTAATCGATAATAACCATGTTGTTTGAAAAACCTGTTATTGTTTTACTGCAACTCAATGGTTACCCGCCACCCGCCATAATATGGGTCTAA
>JAJJWW010009279.1:0-20572 GCA_023531295.1 Papaver armeniacum
TATCCTAGTTTGATTGGGGGCCAAAACTTTTAATTGGGAGCCTTGCACTAGTGGACAAAAAAGGTCACCCAATCCTAATTTGGGTCACCCCTTAAAAAATATTTTCTAAATGGCTAAAATGCCCTAAGTGATTAGTATTAATTTTAAATAATTAGTGATAATCTTACTTAATTTGAGTTTAACTTTTTTTTTCAAATTTTTTATTTATCCATGTGTATGAAAAATCGTTGAGATCATGGATAATTATTTTTTTTTGCCCAGATCCGTATGAAAAATCGTCATGGTATTGAAGTGGTTCATTGACGACTCTAAACCGTCGTTAATGTTTAGACTGTTTCAGTGACTATTCTGAACAGTCGTTACATTTTATAAAAGAGTCGTTATTAGACTGTTGTAAACAGTCGTTAATGTTTCGACTGTTTTAGTGACGACTCTAAACGGTCGTTATTTCTTATAAAAGAGTCGTTATCTTCTTGGAAGAGTCATTAATGGCGGAAATGTACGACAGTTTGGAGTCGTCATATAAAGATCAATTCCCTAACGACCCTTTGGAAGGGTCGTTATTGTTTTTATTATGTATATGACGACCCTTAAAGTCATTATTGTCTTTGAAGGGTCGTTAATTAGGATTGTTATTTGAAAAAAAAGAAAAAATAGTCAAGGGTAAAACAGTATTTTCATAATCCGATGAATACGCCCCTGCAAATTTTGGGGTACAAATAAAATGTCATGGCCCCAATTGGATTTTATGCCCCCAATCAAACTAGGTTATTTATCTCATTAACATTTTTATTTTCTTGTGGAAATGAATTTTTTATGTCAAATATTGAAAAGAATCATAACGTGAAAGTGACAGCGGTAAACTAATAAGTATTTCATAACTTGTGCATTGGATAGTTTTGCGAGAATACAAATGGAGGGAAAATATTGTAATACAACATTCTTATAATTTGAATATGCAGATTTGTAAACAAGATGGTTGATTGAGTGAGAGATTGGTGAATACTAAAATATAAAGTATTGCTTAGATAATATGGCAACAAACAAATAGGATTGGTTTAGTACAAAAGTCTTCTTGAGCGTATACGAGGAGGAAAATAAAAACCTCACAAGATATTCATTACAGGTAAGATGGTAGGGATTAGATAATTATACCGTGTCAAGTTTGTGGATCCTAGTTTAATTTGGTGTAATTGGAAAACTGTAATGTGTATGTAATTCTCTGTGTACTGACCTTGGTTTCAACCTTCCCTATTTTTTTTCTCTATAATATAAATTTCTCTTTCAAAATTTTTTACACCGTGTCAATTTATCACAAAATTGTGCAAATTATGAGATTTTGTGAATATACGTGCAATTAAAAAGGAAATGATCTATATCAATGTTTTTCTTTATAAAAACTGTACCGACAATAAAAATATCATTTTTTATGCTAGCTTGCTACTTGACCAGCTAGTTAACAGCTCTTTCATAGCTGATCCTATGTGGCTGGTACAGCTGTGAGATGAGGTGTCTGCTCGTTACTTCGTTAGTTCCACGCCATCGGAGAAAAAAAAAAGGTAAACTTACTTCTCGCCTCGTTAGTTCCAAACTTTTTAATTGTAACGTTTATATGTGTTTTCTTTTTAACTAGGGTACGGCACGGGCATTGGGTTAATCTGACCTTATTGTTTAATGGCTCACTGATTACTCGATGTTTTTCCTATAAATATTATATTTCTTATACGATGCATTTTTATTTTTATTTTAAATAGTGGTTTTATAAATTTTAGTCCATATAGTACATTTTTGGATTATGTCATATAAATTTTTTTTTTTTTTTTTTTTTTGATAAAAGAGAAATTTTATTTTTTAGCTTGCTGTTGCATTGTGGTCATTTTTTAAAAGACTACAAATATCGGCACTAAAGCTATCATAAAGTTCAATTTATAACAGAAATAATCTAATAATATTGATTTTTTCATGTGAAGTAACATGGAAAAAATGGTACTTTCGTGAAGCCTTAAATTGTTGTCCGTACAGTATAAATGAAACGGGAGAAACAAAATGGAAAAAGGTGAAGTTTAACATTTAAATTTCGTGAAGCCTCAAATTCCTATACATGTTCAATAGTTTTCACCAAAGTTTTTATTAATTCCATTGGAAAGAACGGTCACTTGTTCAATAAATTTCTCAATCAAGTAGCACATCCCGAAAGAGTCCATTACACATATAAAATGCAAGGAGACATAGCCACTGATTTACCTGTTGCTAGCTTCAGATAACCATATTGGTGTAATGTATGGTGTAATGCAATAACATAAGTTTGGGTTAGTATCCATATTTTTAGTCACAGATGCCTCTAAGAACATATCAAATTGGAAGTACAAACACCAACACATTTCAGTTAATAATGGTCATTTCCCACTTCCCGGTATGGAGGCCGTTAGGCCTCAAGTCTCTCGATCATTTTCCATCTTCGTAACACACTATACTCTATGTAATAGCAGTTGTATTTAACACAATGACCATTTGTGTCTTTATCGCCATTGCAATAAATCTAATCAATAAAAATGCTTCAATTTCTACGGGAAGTGAAATGATTTTAAAAAAGTACCATAAAAGAATAGTATGATGAAAATCCTTGCCCTGTACTGCCAAAATTGGTACTAAAAGAAGAACCAAAATGATTTGTTGCTGGTTGCTAGAAGATTAATCACCAATCTATAAACCAAAATGGCAACAAAACATTCAGCAATGCTGGAAAAGAATTCTAAATCCTTTTGGTTTAGTCCATTGGTTAGAAGATGAATCATCAATGTATTTTTCCACGCATCATACGAGGGATTATTGTATTTCAGCAAGAGATTATCCAATAGAAAAATGGATTAATGAATCCAAAATAATTTTAAAAAATCATATATGTTAAACAAACAAAACAGATTTGTAACAAATTGTCCCTTAGAGGAAACAATCCAACAAATCAACAAAGAACAAATGCCAGAAGTTTACCTATGTATGGTTTGGATTAAGCAATCAAAAATACGGATTCATAAAACTGTTGCCATTGTCTTTCTTGACTATCAGACAATTGTAATCTTGTCAAACCAAACCTCTTTTAAGGCGCAAATACAACACTTGGTACCGAATCCGTAACTGATGCTTCGCCAATAAAAGATTAAGTCTGATCGATAAATCAACTAATCAGACCTTCTATTCCTCCCAGGTCAGGACATACTCATTTTCCTTTTATTTTTCTTCCACTGATAAATCAATAAAAGATAAACTCCACTTGAACATGCATAATCCCATTTTTTCCCATCGCTTTAAGATACACCCACTGTAAAGACACCATAAAGATGCAACAATCACTTAACCCTATATGAGTAACAAAATAAAAGAAATATATGCTCTAACCATAGCAAAGTTATAAACCAAATAACATGTTCCCAAATACACGGAAATTCATATACAAACAGATTTGAACCCTTGTAACTCAACCATGAAAGTCATTATACTAATTGAAACTAAAGTGGTTACTATCTTAACATCCATAAGCATAGCATCTAGAGAATCAAGTCCCTGTCATAGTAAAACCTATTTTTGATTACATTATTGTAGGATTGCATCCTGTTTTACTTAAGTTCCATGATATGAAGGTACAACATAAGCATGCTTAAGATGTACAAAGATTGGCTGGAATGGATAGAGTTTATATAAGGTAAATAGCAATCCTAAGCAATGGTAGAAATGAAAGTAAAAAAAATTGATATTAAATTTGGCGGAATACTATTTCTCAATTTTCTTATAATGTAATACGGACGCCAGGGCTAGAATTTTTGCAATAAAAAGTGTTATTTACCCAGTGGCTGCTCTAGACCACTTCCAGGAAACCTGCAACAAATCATAGTTTCCTATCTTTGAAAGAGAGAAATCTAAACATGAATAGAGTTGGAAGTCCTGTCGAATATATGTTAAATACACTATTGGTAATCTCATTTCCTGCCATAGTAGGGTTTCCAAGACCGACAGGCATATGCATTAGTCTTCTTAAAGAAAAGGAAGATTTGAATCAAACAATAAAGTGAAAGGAAATCATTCTAAAGTAAGCAAATTAGATCTTACCATTTTGAGCATTAGCCGCCGCTTGCAAAGTCCACAACCCTTTAAAATGAGTGATGAATAAATTAATGAAAAAGAAGAAGAACAAATGCTAATCAAAATGAATCTACCTAAAAAAGAAGAAGAACAAATGCTAATCAAAATGAATCTACAGAGGAAAACAGCAAACCAATTAGCTATAACTCATCGGCGTCAAAGAAGCATAAACCCTATTCAACTTCCTTATGCTCATCAAAAGGAGAATCAAAAAGTTCAACTAAACAATAACGAAATGAGAAAAATTAAAATTATCGAAAGAAATAAGAAACCTAATCTGAGATAACCCAAATGAGAAAGAAAGTCATACATGAAATTGATGAATTATTTTATTTTTGTGTATCCTTTATAACTGAGATTCAATTTTATTAATTGTTAAGAAGAAAAACGATCTGTGAGGTGGTCAATTCCATTGAATGCGAAGAATAAAAAACGGATGTGACATTGTTTTGGTTCGTTTCTTTTGCATGTGCGAATAAGACAATACCCTCGATCACGGCCGTCCTTTATATCCCCAAACTGTAGATCTCCATCGAACGTGTAAAACTGAAGAAGAGAATATAAACCCATATTTGTAAATCTTGGGAATTTGTAATGGGTATGAATGATTGTTGCTACCAAATTTAGTGAGTTCGTAACCGTTCTTATAATCTATGGGAATATGTAACGTTTGTAGCATTGATTAATTTTTTTTAGAAGGATTTTGAGGAGCAAATCTTGGGAATTTGTAATGGGTGCGACTGAGTTTGACACCTAATATATAGTTTGTAAGCCATGGGTATCTGTAACGGTTGGTATCATTAATAGGAAGAATGCATTTTTTGAATAAAACACATCTTTAATCAGGTCGATCTCGGACGTTCTTTATACCCCTAAACTGTATAGCGAGATCGTGACCATCCTTTATGTGACCAAACTGTATATATCAAAATACATATTAGCTGATCCATCTAGACCGTCCTTTATATGTCCGAACTACAGATGACCGTCGATGTAGGAAAACACCATTGTCCCTTATACTATAGATAGATAGATAGATAGATATGTCCAATAAATAAGTTATAGCGGGAGCTACGAGGACAGCTTAGGAAAATAATGTACACCGTGGGAACATTAATATGCTAACCCATGGTTACGATTATATACTTAGTGTTGCTCCCTCGAACACCTCAAAAAATAAGTGAGAATAGATGAGTAAGCTTACCCATTTGTTTATCTCAATCCCATGCCTATTTTCTCCTGGACATGAAGCAGCGAAGGAACCAGGATTTTATGTTCGGGTGGGCAAATTTTTTTTTTCTACTGATACTCTATTTTGTTTCCAATTATAATAATCATAAATTCATTGTATTATGCGGCATGTTATGCTTCCTTTCTTTTCTACATATCAAGTTTTAACTTGAGAGTTCTTCCGTGAACACCATCCTCGGAGGCGGCTGCGATTTTGTTGCTACACAACGATCTTTGTCCTTCTGGAATGTTCTTCGCCCTTATGCCTTTTCCAGTATATTTTTGCTTGCGGAGGGAGAAAAACAAAAAGCTAACCAACTAAGCGGTGATAATCTAGTTAACTGGTGTAGAGAACTATTGTTAGAAATTTTAGACCAAGGATAACCAAATCATTACATCAACAAAAACATATTTTCTCGGGCGGGTTTTGCTAAGAGTCATTTCTGCCCAAGGGAATCGATCAGGGATTCCGGAGTTGTATAAGAAAGAGTCATCATTGCAAATGATACAACATCAATTAGTTATTACAAAACCATACCAGTAGCTAGCTAAGAGTAAATGGTCCCTAAGAATCAACCATTTTTCTTGAAGGCACAAAAGCCATTCCTTTTGTTGCTCAGTGACTACGTCCTCGATCGATTACGAACTGTTCTCAATACTTTTGATGATCAACTCTTAAAATAATCACGTATACAACTTAAATGATTTGGTTGGTGTTGACACTTTACTAATTAAGTAATATACATGAGTTGTAAAAGAGCTAATAGGAGTAAAACAAGAAATGACACACGGTTTATCTGACTGACACACAACAGGTAAGCCTTTTTTATATTACTGATGTTAAGAAACAACATATATACGTGTTTTTTTTACATAACGGCCGAGATAATATTACCAAAGATTAATTTATGTGGGACAGAGTTTCAATCTCTTTGAATTACGTTTACGGAGAAATGTTAATGGGCCAGAGTTTCGTGTCTTCCTAATGGGCTAATATAAAATTTTACTTGGGCTAAATTTCAGAAATGCTGAAAATTATATGAGCAAAACGGCTTTTCAGAAATTTTGGTGTGGGCTTCAGCCTAGGTAAGCCACCCTTTAATACCTTCCCTGACATGAAGTCTCTAGGTCAAGCAAATGAATCATAAATGACAGTTAAAAAGCTAGACTAATGAGTGTTTAAATAACTTGTGCATGTTCGTTCCTTTAAAGTATAAATATGGGGAAATATATAGCCGAAAAAAATTGTGCCACAAATTTATCAGTGTCGTAACTCTGATATGCCGACATATAAACAGGATTACCGATCGTGCGAGATAACATAACATACCAAGAATTAGTGTGTTAATCTTTTAGGTGCACCAAGGGCTTAGTTGTGGCCGCGAAATATAATCGATCAATACGGGATGGCACATGGACTTGGACAGCTAATTGGCTACCAATTTGGGCCACAAGTGTTTTTTACAAGCGAAAATCCATACAACTGTACTGGGAAAAATCCATACAATTCGGACTGCTAACTCTGATACTCTACTGGTGTACTTCTTTCTAAAGAAAAATCCATTAGTTCATTCGTGATTTCATGTGTAACAAGATAAATGTCTTAAACATGTGATTACCTGTTATAGAGGTGTAAATTGGGCTGTGCCAGCACGAGCACCAGTAAAGAGAAAGACGCTAAAATTTGAGCACGGCCCAAGACAAGACGTGACTTAGCCCAAAGACGGACAACGCGTTAGTTAAATGGGACGTGGCTGGGTTTGACTAATTGGCACACAGAGCACAAAGACAAAGACGCGCACGGATAAGCACGTGGCCCAGCCCAAAGACAACACGTTAAGAGAGCACGTCATAACATGTACAAATACACCATATAACAAGGCATAATACATCACATTTATTGTATATTTCACAAAAAGAGTCACTATTCTAGCTAGTTTTTAACATATTATGTTGGCTTATTTATAACAACACATATAATACCTTAATATTTGGAAAATATATTTCAATATCGTTGTTATAATGTCGTCACCTATATTTAACTAGAACATTAATTTACATGACAATAATCCAATTTTATATTTGATGGGTTATTTCTTTTTATTGAATAAACTTGTTAATTTTACTTGAAATAATTTCAAATGATATGTTGTCTAATTAAATTCTTGTGATAATGTCTGACTTAATGTGTACATTAAGTGATTTCAAATTGTTTATAGCACGTGTGCCATCACGGCACAGCACGGCACGTTTATTCGTGTGCTGTGCCTAGCTTTTTACTAGTAAAGCACAGCACGACACAACACGTTTAAATCGTTGGCACAAAGACACGGCACATGGCACGTAAAGCACGCGACCGTGTCTTGGGTACATCTTCGGGCAGACGTTTACACCTCTAACCTGTTAGTTGTATTCAGAGAGAGAACCGTTAGTTTCTACATGGGAATATATATTCCAAATACGCAGAAGATTTAAAAAGTTACTAGTTGGAAACCCGTGCTACGCACCGGGACAATCGAAGTTTATTACGCCGTTGGTTTTTATCCACTAAGGCGGGGCTTCGCCCCGCACCCGTCCTAATGAGAGTTCTAATAAAACTATTATAGAATATTATCCAACACATTAATAATTAAAAATATGTAATTTTAACTTTATAATAATCAAATTATAATTTAAACTTTTTATGGTTGTGAAAACTAATTTCGAAGCAATTTAATATAGCGGGAATTAACTCAAGAAGTAAATTAAAATAAATAGATCTAAGTAATTTCAAAAGCAAAATAGTTTAAATTCTAAATACTAAAGCATGAACTTGATTGAAACCTCGCATACTCAAAAAAAAAAAAAAAAAAAAATCTCGCTTATTTGTAATCTTATTCATAAGTAAGCACTTCATTGCCATGTTCATCTATTTCGACCAATGGTGGCATCTCAGGATCCCTTTCGCCCATCATCGGCGATGTCGTGCTTTCTCTTGTGGTGTTTTTTAGATGGTGTCTTGAGTTATTTTTTTTTTCGGGATAATGTAATTTGCTCTTCACATGTGTTTAATTATATTTTGTATACAATCAAGTTTATTTAGTAGAACCAAAGTACCACACCCGTTCAAGAAGGGGTCTCAATTATCAATTGCAGTGTATAATGAAAACACCAATTATCATTTAGTAGTTTAACAGTTGGAACCAAAGTACTCACCCATCTAAGAAGGGGTCTCAATTAACAAATGCAGTGTGTAATGAAAAAAACAATTATCATTTAGTAGATTAACAATTGGAACCAAATCATTCACCAATTACGCATTGCTTAAAATGTTGGAGGTTAAGAAATCTTCTTAAAGAAAATACTTTTGAAAAATTATACCAACCTTTGAAATCATTAAGTAGTTCATTACATTGTTAATATCAATATTATTGGTAGTTAGAAGAAAAATCACACTTGCTATACAATTGTATCGATATCTTATATTGGAGACACTAAGAAAAAAGATATTCATATAAAATAAATTGCCAACTCTAAAGAATGCACAACATACATAATGATTCCCGTCAAAAAAGATATAATCAAGAAAATGCACTGATATATCTTTCTTCAAAAATCTTATATTTGCTCTAAGAATCAATGGACCAATTCAATTAATCTTCCAAGCTCCAACTTCTAAAAGTTAAATGAAAAATCACACCCATTATATATATAAGATATCTAATATTAGAGAAACCAAAAAAAAATCAAGACATTAATATAAAATAGATTGCCAACTCTAAAAAGTGCAAAGCACATGAAGTGCTTCCCGTCCAAGAAAGGGTCCCAATTAACAACTGCAGTATATAATGAAAACACCAATTATCATTTAGTAGATTAACAGTTGAAAAAAAATTATTCACCAATTAAATATAATAAACTTAATTATGAGATGTTGTTAAACTCTCTGAAATCAAGCTCTAATACAGTAAAAACTCGATTATTTAATAAACTCTCTGAGATAATATTTTTCACCGGTCTCAAGTCGGGGACAACGTGCCAAATTAATAATTCGCTAAAAATAAAAAATTATATTTTTTGATTATCTATGTAGGCCTCATATGAAATATAAATTAATAATTATATATATATATATATGATACATTCATGATTTATGAAGATTTTTTGAAAAATGATTCAATTGTCTTTTGTTTTATGTTAAAAGCAATATCACATTAAATTTCATCTCTAATTTTTCTTATCATCATTAGAATTTCTGGTATTGCTCTCTTATAGCTCAAAGAAGAAATTATTCAATGTGATTCTTGCTTTAACAATCTCGTTTCGTGAAGGGGATATATTGTAGAACTTTCATCACCTTCTTTCCCATTTTTATCCAGTTCCCATAACACTCTTAATTATATCTTCATCGGTCAATAGTTGCATAACTTCATTTTGTTTCGGATATTCGGGACATCTTGACATTCATTGAACTTTTGACTTTTTGATCAAACTTGTGTTATTAGTTAATTGAAGTTTACAATAAAGCAAAGCGGGAGATTGAAGGGTGCTAGGAAGAATTTAATATTCTACAGTATTTAGAAAATAATTCTTTGATAATAAATTTCTCTATAAGTTCATAATTATTAATTTATAGGTTAATTAATCTCTCGCTTAATTATTTTGGTGGTCCCAACAACATTAATTTATAGAGTTTCTACTATAGAACTCCACCAAATTAAAAATAACAATTAAAACTATGTAACTAAAAATTTCTACTAATCAAACGTATAATACTATTATCATCTTAAGATCTCACATAGTGTTAAAAACTAATTTCAAGCAATTTAATAAAAGAACACGCAATTGGGGGATACAAAAAGGAATTGGGGGATATTGATTACTTCTCCCAACCCATGGTGTTTGCTAAGGGGTGACTTTTGGGGGCGAAAATACTAAAATACCCTTCCCTCAAAATAAAAATTAAAAAACTTAAAATCAAAAAACAAAATCATATCCCCCATTTCCATCTCCACTTCTTATTAATCACTTTCAGGGTTAGAATTTGAAACCCAAATATTCCCCATTCCCTTTCAAATTCTAAACTCTCCCCACTCTCTTTCAAATTCTCTTCTCCTTCTCTACCGGCTCCTCACTTTGGAAACGATTTTTTTTTTTTTTAATTTGGAAGTGATGAAGATCATGCTGCAAGTGATGAAGACCATGCCGGAATTGATGAAGACCATGCCGGAAACTGGTGCCGGCATGGTTGGTAACTAACATTCAATGCCAGAATCGAGTACCAGGCATGCTCAATAGAAATTTATCAATGCCGGTAGTCAAGTGAAAAAAAAAATTGAAGTTTCCTGGATACTTTTCATCATGTGCCGGCATAGAAATTTAAGCAACATACTATGCCGGAACCCGGTGCCGGCATGCTCGAGAATTAACTACTTGTGCCGGAAGTGGACTGATTAAAACCAGAAAAAAAACTCAAAACGGAATATTTTTTTACATCGCCGGAAGTGATGAAGACCATGCCGGAATTGGTGAAGAACCATGCCGGAAAATGGTGCCGGCATGCTCGATAGAAAGCTATCAATGCCGGTAGTCAAGTGAAAAAAAATTGAAGTTTCCTGGATACTTTTCATCATGTTCCGGCATAGAAATTTAAGCAAAAACCATGCCTGAAGTAGTTCCGGCATGCTCGAAAATCAGATAACTGTGCCGGAAGTAGACTGATTAAAACCTGAAGCAAACAATTTATGATAAATTCCAACAAATGCCGGCATGGTTTTTTTGGTTGAATACCATGCCGACACCAAGCTTTTTCAGCTGCAACAATGGTGGATTCAAAGAAAAAAAAATCAAATTTTCAACCTCTTAGCAACAATTCTCTCTTCAAATCATCCTCCACTTCCACCAAAAAAAGTTCCCTCTCAAATTTTTTTTCCATCTTTCTACTCTCATCTCATTCACCCAAATACAAATACACACTAATCATTTAACAAAATCTTAAGATTTTTACTAATTATTATTAATCACTAATCCTGATTAGTGATGCGTAGATTAGGATTTTAAAAAATATTTAGATAAGGGGTGACCCAGAATTGATATTTGGACTTTTTTTTTTGTCCTTTTCCTATATCCCCCAATTAGTTTTTTTATCCCCCAATTAATCATTCTAATAAAACAGTAATATATTTTACAAATAAACTAAAATAAATAAGTTTAAGTAATCTCAAAAGTAAAATAGTTTAAACTCTAAATACTAAAGCATTAAACCTGATTGACCTCACATACTAAAAACAAATATAAAATGTTCAACATTGCAAGCCTTGATAACTCATGGAAGTAACTAAGAACATCGAGGTCGATTTATTAAATTCTATGGTAGATAAATCAAAAGTGCTAATAATAATCTTGTCCATTAATTCAAAACATTTAATCACAAACCTTAAACAAAATAAATTCTTAACTACTAATTAAATACTAATATTATCTAAAAACTACTAATTAACCAACATGATACCTAAACACCTAGTAATTTGGGAATTGACTCCCACTTGGTGAGGCGGGGCTTCACCCGCACCTGTCCCAGAAAGGGTTCCAGTTAATAACTGTAGTGCATAACGAAACCATCAATCCTAATTTAGTATATAAGCAGTTGGAACTAAATTCTTACATACTGTTTAAAGTTTTCAAGATTAATAAATCCTATAAAAGATAATACTTCTGGAAAATCATACCGATTTTTCAAATCAATAATTACTTCATAACATTACCAACATCAGTACTCTAAAAATAATTGGTAAGGATTGATTTGAAGTCTTTTAATCCAGTAGCACTACAACGAAATTTAGTATTGCTAGATTTTAGAATATTCATTTCTTGCTTAACCCATTTTTGCAACTTAAAAGTAAAGAAATAAAGTCATAATAATATTCTGCCTCAAAACTCCAATGATGGCTTCCAATTCGGCCAAATATTGTTCGTACTTCACCTGCTATACACTCCCCACCTACCTTACAACCATATCATATACTTGTGTGAAGAATCAACCCACCAACTCAACTGCTCCTCCGGGCTCCAATACCTTGCAGTTAAATGAAAATCACACCCACTATATTATTATCAAGGAAAACATTTGAAGTGCTTCCCGTGGAAGAAGATATAATCAAGGAAATACACCGATATATCTTTCTTTATAAATCATACACTTGCGCTAATAATCAAGCGTCCTTCCAACTCAACCGCTCCTACGGGTTCCAACTTCATATAGTTAAATGAATAAGAAACACTAAAAAGAATCACCCACTATATAGTTGTATCAATAGTTATATTAGAAACACGATATTAATATAAAATAGATGGCAAACTCTAAATAGTGCAAAGCATATGAAGTATTTCCCATCGAAGGAAATATAATGAAAACTCGTGTACCTACGTCAAAAATCAAGAAACCAACTCAAATCATTTTAGTTAAATGAAAAGTCACACTCGTTGTATAGTTGCATCAATGCCTAATATTTAAAAGATACTAAAAAAAATGATATATATTAATATAAAATGAATTGCCAACTCTAAAAATTGCAAAGCACATGGAGTGTTTCCTGTCGAATATAATAAAGATATATCAGTGCTTCAACTTCATGTAGTTAAATGAAAAATCACACCCACTATATTGTATTAATCAATATATATGATATTAGAGACGCTAAAAAGAAACATGATATTAATATAAATAGATTGACAACTTTAAATAGTACAAAACATATGAAGTGCTTCCCATGGAAGAAGATGTAATCAAGGAAATGCATTGATATGTCTATCTTTACAAATCATATATATATACTTGCGTTAAAAATCAAGCGACTAACTCAACTCGTTGTAGTTAAATGAAAAATCACACTCTATAATTGTATCAATACACGATATTACAAAGTCACAAATAAAAGGAATATAAAATCGATTGTCAACTCTAAAAAGTGGAAAGCATATGAAGTGTTTTCCGTCAAAGAATATGTAATCAAGGAAATGCGTTGATATATCTTTATTTGGAAACCGTATACTTACGTTAAGAATCAAGCGTCCAAATCAAATGTTCCTTAAAAAATCACACTCATCATATAGTTGTATTAATAGTTACAATAGAGATACCAAAAAGAAACATGATATTCATATAATATAGATTGCAAACTCTAGATAATGCAAAGCATATGAAGCGCTTCCCGTCGTAGAAGTCGTAATCAAGGAAAAGCACTGATATATCTTTTTTCAGAAATCATATACGTACTTGAGTTCAGAATTAAATTGCCAACTCCCTATATATAATTAAACTATGGTTGATATGCAATTTTTTATTTAAGGAAAAGGCTTTGTATCCTGGTATTTCAACCAGAAATTATTACCGAGAGAGAGAGAGAGAGAGAGAGAGAGCGGGGACCTACTTCCCCACGCATCAATCCTGATGATAGAAAGGATAAATCCCAAGATTATTGGGTGTCAACATAGCATTGTTGTTTCTTGTAATGGTTTTATGCAAAACAAACCACAAAAAAAAAAAAGGATAATTGGATAATAAGGTATTTAACATATGAATTTCTAACCAAAGAAATTTTTTATCATATGAAGAGAATTTTGATCGTTTTGAGCTACTTAGCCCAATGGAAGGAGGGTAAGCTCCTTGTATTATTTCTGTCTCGATATGTTGATATTTGCATATACTCTCATTTCCTTAATGGACCAATGGAGAGATATCTCCTATGATTATTCACATTTGTGGAAGTTCAATTTAAAGTTATTTTTTTCCCAAACATAGAGTATATAGTTTTGAATGTTATCTCTACCTTGAAATTCTTCAGAAATATTTGTAGCATGGAAATCACTTAATCAAACAGCAGAAAGCTCCTGTAGGGTTTGTCTCGCAAAAATTCCATTATACGTTGTATATAATACTATAAGATGACTCCATGTATAGGTGAGAGTTGACTTTGGAAAATAATTGCTCAATTTCAAGTGTTTAGATGAATAACTATACTTGGTTGCATCGAGTTATGGATACCCATTCAATGAATTATAGGATGAGATAGTGCACCCACTCACACACGCCTTTTGAATTACACGAAAAGTACGTACTTGTAAAAGTTTTTTTGTTCACTGCGAAGTAGGGTATCTAAGCAAGCCGTATTAGTGGGTTATACTACATAATAATGTGTTTACATAGTAAGTAGCCCGTTCCACATTTGTTGTTTTTTTGTTAATTTTTTTTGTTAATTAAGTTTAAATATCTTCATATATATTAGTGTTTCTTGAGTTAGTGCAACTTAATTTTATTATCAAATGATGAATTGTATATGTACCACTAACGGTCGAATAGTGAATTGCATTTGTAGTCATAAAAAGTTGTAAGAAAAAAAATGCCTTAAGCTCAGCTCAATAGTGCTTACTCCCAAGTACGTACAAAAATTTTCATTGTATCCGTTACCAATTTAAAGAAAAAATTAACACTATGAAAGTGTTCGGCGTATTTGATTTGCATTTGTTTTTAGTAATTCTGGCCATCATTTGTTGTCTATTTTTCGTGTTTTATATTCCATTTTGTTTTGAGCATAATACGTTTTTCCAACGTTCAAAATGAGGCTATAGATATTTTTAATTTTGTACATAAGTATAATAGGCTTTTTTGCATCTCAATTAATTGAAAAGAATGCTTATAAATCATGGAGATATCTTTCTTGCATGGCTGATCGACCTTACCCAAGTTCAACAAAACAACCTATCACGATTAGATATTAGTCTCTTCCTGGTAGAACTTGTGGAATCACTGGGTACCAGGTTATGCAGCGGAAACCTGGATGATTCCATCGTAATACTATTTGATTTGTAGATAATTGGATATTATATATTGCAAAAACCAACGCAAGTTCTTTGTAATTCCTGGGGTAATTTAAAGAACGAACTCATGGGCATACTACGGAACAAATGCAATTTCATTCCTTACCGAATTAATGAGTTTGAGATCAAATCTCTGGTAGTTTCTGGTGATCACCCATAGCTTTGTTAGTTTTTCTGTTTGCTGGGTGGAAACATAATAAAATTGAGATTCTAGTCAAAAAAATTTCCTAATCTATTTTTAGTATAAAAAAATCTCAATCAAAATGACTTTTTTAGCCTTTTGAATCGCAACACCATAATCAACAGAAAAAATCTCAAACACGGTGTTATGATCTACGAAAGTAATAACTGAATTGAACAATAAAACCAACAACCACCTGAAAGTATAAAAAGTAGTAATTTAGAAAGGTCATAAACATATTTCTAACCAAAGAAGATTTGATTACCTTGAAGCAGACAAAAATCGAAAGAAAATATGGATTGTTTTGAGTTGCCCCGAGACTATTGCAGTAAAACAACAACTTGAACAGCTCTTGTAACCTGTTAAGAACTAATATTTACAAAACAGTAAAAAGGAAAAGAAAAAATGACTTAAGCTAATTTCCAAGAAGAAGTAGCTTTATGGATTGAATTCTTCTGTATCCTGCAAAAATAAACAATAACCACCGATCAGAAGAAGAAATTTTGCAAGCATATGTGGAACAAATCATAAAAGAAAAAAAAAAGATGTGACATTTGTTCAAGCGTTTTTACACATGAGAGAATATTATTATTTTTAGAATTAATATCTTAAATCTTCCAAGAAATTCTAAAGATTTTTCCTTCTCCAATCTTTTTGCTTAGATTATTGGAATTAAATTTATATTTACCAAAAATAAATAATCTAAGAAGATAAAAAATATTTATCTATTGATTCGTTTTAGCAAAATATTTACAATATTATTTTTTGTTAAATTATATTAAAGAATATGAAATTAATACTTAACGAATATGAAATTAATACTCGGCATATTTGAAATTCAATTTAGGACTCTCATTTCAAATATCCCAAACTAATATAAATATATAAGTAACTTAATAAACCTGGTATTTTCCAAATATAGTAAATGTAGCCTACCTCCTTTAGTTTAGCCCTGTAATGTGTTTCCTTTCCCTAAATATTTTCCTCTACTTTAAGCACTTCATAAATCAAAACTAATCTCCAAAAAATTAGTAATACATCAAAATTTGATAAGATAATTTATAATTACAAAAAAGATCTTTTTTCTTGAGAATTCTTGTGGACAAAAGGTAATCCAGTGAACTTATCTGCCTATGTTAATATATCTCCCTCCGATCCTCCCCATCCTGATAAAAGAAATCAAAACAATTGAATACTCAGAGTAAACCCTAATTAAATCTTCAAAATCGAAAGTTACAAACCAAAACCAACACGAACACAAAACGAGAAAATCGAAAGCAAAGAGAATAGAGAGAAATTAAACTCACACCTGGTTGGGAATTCTAGTTTGTGCACCGGTTAATAAATCAATAAAACAAACATAAAACATAAAATCGAAAGCAAAGAGAATATTGAGAAATTAAACTCACAACTGGTTGAGAATTTTAGTTTGCTTTTTGTTAACAAATCAATAAATTTTAGTTTGCTTTTGTTAACAAATCAATAAAACAGCGAGTCAAAATCACAAATCATAAAAAAGCACTATATATTGCAAAAAGCCCTAATCGAATATAAATTAAAAACTTTCGACTTGTTCTTCATGGAGAAGAGTATCTATAATTCTATAGAGAGGCTCCGAAAAATGAAGTAGGCTCTTGATCGAATGCTTTTAAATAGAAGTATCAATGACAAACCCATAAATAAAACGTTTTTATTTTGGATATAATATAAATTTATGTATAAAAATATATAAAATATCTACATATTTGATTTGTATTTACAAAATTTTAGCAAGTTAAGGCCATAAAAATCATGACGTTATTTATGGTAATATTTGTTTACCAATGATATTTTGAAACCAAACTCATAGTATATTTCGAATGTATATTTATCTTTTACATTTTTTAATAAAAATGCATAGATTTCTTACCTTAAAAATCATCCAAAAAATATAAGTCAAATTCTTTTTACCTTATAAAAGATATTTAGTAAAATTTTTAAGTTGATAGTAATGACATATAAATTAATATAGTCATTTCTAGATTATTTTTTCCTTATAAAAGATTCAAAAAGAATCTTATTATTTTTTTTCCATAAATACATTGAATTTTTTTTTTAAAATTTTAGTCATAAATGTACAAAATTAATATAGTATTTTTTATTTATTTATTGAAGCTTGTTTAATAAATACACGAAATTATAAAAGATTTTTTTTATTTTAGTCATAAATGTATGAAATTAATATAGTATTTTTTTATTTTCTGTATTTTTTATAATAACTACATGAAATTATAAAAGATTAAAAAAATATAAATATTATTATTTTATTCCATAAATATGTTGAATTGATTTTTTTTTATTTTAATCATAAATGTCCGAAATTAATATAGTAGTTTTTTTTTATTTTATGGATTTTCATAATAAATACATGAAATTAATATAGCAATTTTCTAAATAATGTGGGCCGTCCGTCGCTTGTGTCCCAACAATCCACCCAATCTACACCACACATTGTGAGATCAACGCACCATATCTAACGAAATTTCATCCGATGAATACGAATGGTTTCTCAATTAACCAATGAGAGCGCGAGGTTACGCTCACCAGCCAATAGGAGAGAGGGTAAGCTCCACCAGTGTTACTTTTATTCTGGAGTGAGGGATGGTATTGAGTTTTTAGGTCGTTGATTGGATATATTCCAAATACGTGGAAGATTAGTTTTCAATTTGGTGATAAACATGTTTATAAGCTTCAAATCCTTTACCATTTAGGTTTTATTTTTTTAAAAAAAGCGTCCAAAGTGTGATCACTATTCTTATCCTTGTACAAAACCAAAGCTAAACATTGGGCAAGCTCCCCTTAAGAGTGCAAAAATGTTAGGATATTACTTATTCGCTATTTGGACATGGCAAGATTTGGGACTTAAGATCTCGCATTTACACCTACGGGGTTCTATACAATTCCATGTGGAAGCTTCGTATTCTTGCACTAAGCTACATATCGTGAAACACAGATATTGGGCAAGCATTCCTTATGAGTGCTTATTCAACTTTGGTCGTCTCTGTGATAGTGGGGATGTATACAAGGTCACGGCTAGATTGTTGGTCCATGGTTTTGATTTGTGAGCACAAGGGAGACATAATCCTTCACAGCAAGGTTAACTTGATAGTGCCGAGAGTCTTTCGGGTATACCGTATAAGACTTGAACCTAAGTGTAAATTTTGTCAAGGGAAAATTAGGCTAAGCCCAACCCATGGATAACCCATAATATGAGGCCCTTAATTAAAAGAAGTTTAAATCTAGGCCCGAGTTATTAAAAGACATCCATGCCCTTTTATATATTGTCAAGCCCCAAATTAAATAAAGTTTAAATTTAAGCCCAAAATTATTAAATTTAGGCCCAAAATTATTAAAGTACAATGTGAATGTGTAAACAGAAGTTACACATGCATATGACATGTGTATCCAGAAGTTACACATCCATATGGCATGTGTAATTAGAAGTTACACATTAAAATAAATAGACATCAAAAAAAATGCATACAAAAAAGGCATGTATTACTTTAATACTCATTTACAATAATTTCTTAGCATCTGTCTAGTGTAATTGAGAGTTACATATGCATCTATCTAGTGTAACCGAGAGTTACACATGCATTTGACTTGTGTATTCAGCGTCAACTCCAATTCCAGCGAGACCAATACCACAAATAAGCAATTAACTTTTATGAAGTTATCGGAAACCTGAAATATAACAACAAACAAACATGAAACAGTGTCAAAAGAAAAATGCGAAAGAATATTATTCAATATTTAAGAGGACAACAAAAAATAGTCCATAAGAAATCCTAATGTCGATAGCAATGAACAGACATATGAACCAATGGCAACAAAAAAATGCAAACAAATATTGTTCAATATTTAGGAGAAAAACAAATATTGCTTAATGTCGATAGCAATGAACTAGCAGTTACACATGCATCTTGTTAGTGTAACTAGCAGTTACACATGAAATGACTGGTGTAGTTGAGAGTTACACATTCAAAGTTCCATACCATATGAATCTAAAAGAAAATTTTCAGGCTGAAAAAATCCATGAATACGTATACCAAATAAATTCACTAGCAACACAACATAAGCAACAGAAATGGTCTAAAACTCCAAACACTGAAACAGAAGGGAAATTGGTGGAACCTTCAAATCTCGATGACTACAAAAATAGATGTGTATGCAATAGTTACACATGCAATATGCATGTGTAATCAGCAGTTACACATCCATAAAGTTTGTGTATGCCGCAGTTACACATGCATACGACATGTATATGAGAGTAAAAGAAGTCGAATCTGTGTATCAGAGCAAAAGAAGAATAGTTAAATCTCTATGTATATGCAATCTAACTAACTAGTAGTTACAAAAACATTAATTCAAGTGCCTGCGAATGCAATCTAAACAATCTTGTAACTTTTATTATTTATTTTTTTAATCTAATTCAAAATTGAAACCGTACTTATTCAAACAAGAAACACATACTTAAGAGTAACATGAATAAGATGGATCATCTCTTCTGTGCTTGTAATTTGATGAAAAATATGATACATCTCTTCTAAATTCTCATGACAGTACACATGAAACTGATTTGTGATCCTCAACTAGTAACATTTATGGACATGTAATTCTTTCTTGTCGTGAAGCGCAACACAAGCCAAGTATCTATATATTGGTTGGTTTGAAATTAAAACCCATGCCATGCATTTCTAAGCAAGTAAAAGTCACATATTGCAAGACAATACAACTAAGAAGTTTAAAGATTAGGATTTCACCTCAGAAATCCCAAGTCCACTGAAATTCCGAAGTAAGTAGTCTGGACAAAGAGTGAAGCGATCTGCTTCAGAAACAAAATGGGTAAGAAAATGGAATAATTCAATAATTCAGTAATTGTAACAATCTTGTAATTGAGAAACAAAATTGAAAATTAAAAATTCAATAATCAAAACTGTCCAATCTCTTATACAAAAACTAATCTTAACAATCCAATGAAAACAAAAAAAAAAAAAAAAACATACCACAAATTATTTCAATTCAATCACTAAAACCAGAAGTTACATATTCAATCAGTATGTGTAAGTAAAAGTTACACATCTAATTAACATGTGTAACTAGAAATTACACATCTATTTAGCTTGTGTA